>JBCJKH010001227.1:8647-31547 GCA_039877255.1 Loriculus beryllinus
GTTTAGTGTGAGGTGTCCCTGCTTATGGCAGGGGGGTTGGAACTGGATGATCTTAAGGTCCTTTCCAACCTTAACTAGCCTATGATTCTATGAAGCATTGGATCCAAAAACCTTTCTACTGAGAACAGATCAGACTTCTTGCATGCCTCAGCACTAAGGTTGGAGTGTTTGTAGTTAAGACAGCAGAGCAGGGCACAAGCCACCTGACAGAAGCAGCTTTAAGATTGCTGCCCACCTGCCCTAGACACAAACTTGCAGTAGAAGGTAAATGACATTCACATCCTCATGACTAATGCGCTGAGCACTCTGTTCCTGTTGGGTATAAATATTTCAGACATAATCAATGTTGGAATCAAACAGCTCTTTCAAAGCAGCACTGACCTCTGTGAAATTCACTGGCTTATCATCCACTTTTGGCTATTGGATGAACAGTCCTCCCAGTGCAAGCTCCAGCCCAAAGAAAGGTCATCTCAGGAGAACGTTCATACAGCACCCCTCTTGAAATGCCAATTCCCACTTCCCCCTCTGCACGTGTGGAAATAGCTGGAAGGAATCGCATTCCTCCCTGTTGAGTTTGCTGTCTTATGATAAATAACAATTGGTAGCACCAGCTGAAAATTACAAACTCTCTTCCTACTAGGGAATAGTTAGGATTAGTCAAGAGAAAGCAAGGAATAAAACAGTAACACAGTCTTTAATGTGAAATGGAGCGACATAGAATGTTTACCGTGCTAAGAGGACAGCGTGAGGGGAGTTCTGGGAATATGCTTTCCAGAAAGAAGTTAGTAGTGGTAGAAACAAGGAAATGGGCGCAGGCAACGAGTCATCACTGTTCTTCATACTTACAGGTCTCTCTACAGCAATAGCTCGTGCTAGCTTGAGGTGTTGCTTCACCTATGGATGGCCATACAGGGCTGTGAGGCCAAGGTGGTATTCCTTGTTATTCCTTGCTTGGAAAAATAAATCTCAGAAGTTATGGCAAGCAGCACCCTCAATTCTCCATGCTTAATTCATAATAGAGCACTGTATATGAGGCAAGTAATAGAGATTGGGGCCACATTTGCATAATAAAGACCAATGCTACTGCAAATACCATCTTGCTCTTTGCAACAGCATAATTACAGACTTTGTGGTCTGTAAACATTGTATTTAAAGACAACTGAGCCCAACCGCATTCTAACCTATTTGCATCTTGTCCTTACAGATGGAAGCTATAGCTGTAGCTGGTTGAGAACACCATATAGCAGCAGCATTGGTATAACTGCTAGGCACCAGGAAAACTGGACTTGTGGGGTTTTGCCAAATTCCACGGTGACCCTTATTGCTTTCAGCAAGTAGACTTTTGACCCATTCAGTTGCACTGGCTATTTTGTGCTCAAAACATGAGTTAGTGCATTATAAAAACTATTTATCTTTAAGGGTTAAGTGGCTTTTTTTTCTCAGACACAGCCATTAAGACTCTTACCTGCAGAGATGTATGACTAATGCTTAACCAAGTGACAGCTTGTGTATGCACGCTGGGAACGCTGCCAGTACTGACAGTGACATGGCACTGGCTTCACATGACTTGCCTGGGAGGGGACAGCCAGCTCCTGCTTGGAAACACACCCCCTTCTCCTTCTAAACCCTCATAAAGTTTCCACAGCAGTAATGAAAGGTGAGGAGCTGAACCCCAGGCTCTGAATGGGCACAAAGGACCTCTCCTAGGCTGCCGTCAACAGGAGAACGGGCAAGAAGAAGTCAGGGGTGTAGCAGCTTGAAAAGATGTGATAGAAACATTGAGGAAGTCATTCAAAGGCAATGAATGTCTGTGTAAAGGATGAGTGTAAGCTCTTCTAGGAACTCTGGCTGTGTTCAGACCTGTGCAGTGCTTGGCTCAGTGAGACATCCACCAAACACGATGTCTAGTCCTGTGTCTGCCCACATAGCGTGGCTGATATGAAACTCTTTGGGTGACCAGGTAAGCTGTCCTTATGTTTTTCCCTTTCTATACTTTCATGGATGGCTGTAGTCTTTTTCCCTCTCAGGTGGGCTGTTTCCCACTGTCTGGGCACCGTAAAAGTTGATTCCAGTGAAATAAGGTTTACAACAGAAGAATCAAGCAGGAGGGAGGAATAGCAAGAAGCTGGGGTGGGCAGGCAGTCCATCACAGCGATGTACTTAGTAGGAGTGTAGTGTATTACTGTGTGTTAGCGTGGTGTATTACTGAGCTGTGCCTGCCAGCAGCAGGATGGTCTGGCTGCCGTCAGGGCACAGTACTGGGTACAATACGAGGAGAAGCCTCAGCTTGGGGCAACAGAAATTGATGGGACAGCAGAGATGAGACATAAATAATAATGTGAATGTTAAAACAAATATAAAATGTAGGGTAGTTTTTTCCTTTTCAGATGACATTGAGCATTTTAAAACGTGACTCAGACAAACTGGCTTTTTCTGATACCTGAAGTGGAAAAGTCAGTGAAAATACATCTATGACTTAGTGAACAGTTGTTGGACAAGTGATGAAGTACATGGAAATAATTAAACAAAATGCCCTGGAATTCTTTATGGACCAGTGTATGTTTTGTTTCTGCTTTAACATCAAGGCACTGATTGGATAGTTACTTGAGGGGTGAAAATTTAGTTTGAATCAAATTTTGTTGTAACTAATTTGAAATAACCAAAAAGGAACCTTTTTTACCCCCCTTTTAAGTGAGCACCAGTTCTAGCTGATATTTGGAAATAGCTGCAGGCAGCTGAGATCTTCACTGGTTGATTCGGGGCTGTGTAACTTGCCAACTGGAGAGCAGTGCCAAGCAGCTGAATGGCTTTTTTGTTTGCCGAAAGAGCCCTGGTTACACCAATGCTTTTTTAATGTATTTGATGTATTCTGAAACAGAAGAGATATTTACCAACAATAAAAGAAAGTAGGCAATAATATATTTTGGGAATCCTGACCCATTGAAGTTTATCTTGTTTTAAGGCACGTAATGGCAATTTCTATCCTGTAAATATGACTTGATTGAGATTTTGGGGAGAGGGAGGGTAAGGGGATGCACAGGATAGTTTTGAACTGGAAGTCTTTGCCCAAGCAAGACTTGTATCATAATTTGGTGATTTAAAAGGAGTACAGCTAGAAACATGATTATAATTTTAACTCTTTCCTAAACTCACAGAATGTGAGACTCAGTCAAGCAATGGCTCTTTCTCCTCCTAAAACCTCAAAGCAGAATCACATTCTGTGCTGTGCTCTGCTTGTGAGTTCATTCACACACAAAGTTTCGGCAGCCTTCCATCAAGCAGCTAGCTGAGATACCCCTCTTATGTCTGCCTCCCTCAGAGATAATGTTGTACCACAAGGTCATCAGAGCTGAATAATCTCTTTAACCACAGAAACTGGGACAATGCTATTTGCTGTACTGTGTCAGAAGAATCATTTCATATTGCTGTTTTCGTCTCCCTCCTGGGTGGTGGTAGAGAAGACAACACAGCAAAAGGGCAGGGGATATGAGATATAACAAGGGACATTCTGATTAGGTACTGCATGGGGGAAATCACAGCAAAGGTAGTCAAATACCTGGACAGTTTTCCCAGAGAAGCTTTGGAATCTTCCTCCATGCTGACACTCAGAACTCAACTGTTCAGGGCTCCAAACAACCTGCTAAGAAAGCTGGAATGGAGCAAAGCCTCATAAAGGAATGCATTATTCAAGCTTGACATGTCTTGAGCATTAGTAGTGCTTTCTTGGAGGCAGTGGGCACACCTGCATTGAGAGGACCTGTGTGACAAGATAGGTGTATAGTGCATGTTTCGTAACGTGAATGCATCACTGCAAGCAGAAGGGCTTTTGCAAATGACAGTAAGATCCATTTGTCCTGTGGCAAGTGATTTATGCTGTTCTATTCAGGCAGGCAAATTATTTATGCTGTTCTATTCAGGCTGGCAAGTTATTTGTGGTTGCTACTTTCAGGTATTCCTCATTAAGATATGTTAGAGTCCAACTATATTTTTTCAACCAGGTTATGTTGGCAAACTTGATACAGTGGAGAAATAAAATACACAGAAGACCTCTCATACTGGCTCCAATAGCTCACAAGTCTAATAGTGAGGAACTCCAGATCTCAGGAAACATGAGAAGTCCTAGGACACTGTGACTTCCTTAACACATTCTCATTTTAACCAACACCACCTCAGGGCACTTCTCTCACTACTGCTTGGGCCAAAGGAGGCAGAGTTAACTTGTTTATGTTTTTCAAGGCTGTTACCAAAAGTGAGCATTTCCCATAGGAGCACATAGAGCCTTGTTTCAAAACAGGGGGTTGGGAGTTCAGATCCATGGCTTCAGGTTTCAAATCACTTCTTGCCTAATTTTATTTCTTCTTCTCAGAACCATTTATCATCAGCTTCTTCCACTGAAGTACGTGGTGTGGTGGCTGGCCTTGTCCTCTTCTGTCCTTGGGAAAACAGGAATACGAGCAAAAAGAAGGTGTCCAAGTTTTGTCTCATGCTCCTTGACGTGCATAGTAACATAGGGATATAACATAGGGAACACAAGGAAACAGAGCTGGAAAATCCTGTAAATAAACTGAGTTGCATTTGTAAAGATGTACCCAGAAAGCTATCATTTTAAACCTTTTGGCTAACATAGGAACTTCTTTTTGGCAGTGTATTCCTCCTCTCTGGAACGCTGCAAGAGGAGTACTCCCAAGTGGCTTGCTACCATCAGAAAGGTAATGGAATATCATCTTTCTAATGAATACATTTCCAACTGTTTCTCTTTATACTTTAGGTAACACATTTTGCCTCTGCTTGAATATTCTTCCAAGTATGAAAAGCAAAAAAGACTTAATTCTGCAGCCATGACTGATCTGGCCGTCATATTAGAATTCATGTGTTTGTGTTCAGGTGAAACCAAGAAGTCTTTAAGGAATGTTTTGTTAGCTTTTGCTAGTTATAATTTATAGTAAGAATGCAGCAATATCAAAACAGTTTCACAATAATCTCTAGGACAGCAACAGCAGGTCCTGAAATACACAGATCTTGCCATGGCCGTGGCCAGCAGTGAAGCCCCAGCAGCTACTTTAACCTTGGGGCTTATTTTATTTTAATTCTATTTTATTTTTTACCAAAACCAGCAACAAATGGTCAAATGCAGGGAGATTTATTACAGGATCTTGTCCATTTAGGACTTTAAACCACCAAACGGACCACAGCAGGACTTAAAGCAAAGGTGATTTTCTCACCATGTTCTTAAGCTGTAACTTACAGTTCCTCTGCCATGAGAGTGAAGGCTGTGGAGGGCTCTACTGTGTTAATTCTTCATGGCACAAACTCACTTTGTTGTAGCTGGATTTTTGTTTCCATCCTTGACAATTTAACAACATGTCACCAGTCTGGAAGAGCACAGGTTCCATATCATTATTTCCCTGCTGTCAGTGAAGGGCTGGAGTTCCCACTGGGTGCAATGTATTCCCAGGCCAGATCAGGGGAGGAAGCTGTGCCACAACACATGAGTGCCACGATCACAACCTTTGGGTTTGGCTGTTCCCCCATGTTTCTTTGTTACCCTTGCATCCCTGTTAGTCATGTAGACAATACTCATCAGGACATAAGGGGATTTCTCTCCTCATGAGTTCAGTTTGCTCAGCAGCCAAGATGAAGGAGGGAGCAAGACAGGACAGAGCACAGAGATAAAGTACTTGACAGTTTTGCAACTGAACTAGAAGCTGAGGGGGTTTGCTATTGTCAGCAGTGTATTCTTCCACATCCCAGCTGTACAAGGCTCACTTACTTAGATCACCATTTATTTCAGATGACAAGAGACTCTCGGTATCCCACCATGGCTGAGCAGCAGAAGCAGGTAAAGACTCAAGGTTATCTTTTAAAGTATCCTCTCTCACCACTACAGCAACAGCTTCCCAGCATTTTTCCCTTCCAGTGAGCTGCAGTTGAAGGGTCTGTTATCTTTGCTTGTATAGCAAGAGACCACAGCACTCTCCTGTAACCAGAAGCTGTGCCACCTGAGCCCTGTCCTCAAAGTGGTCCTGCTGAACAATGTGTTGCCCTCTTCTACACTTAAGGAATATTCCAACTTCTCCAAGCCCTTTAAGGGCAAGATGGATCAAAGTTTGGCAACTGATGTGCTGGAGCTGTTGGCATGAAGAGAAACAAGGTGCTGTCGCTGGGACTTGATGAACAAGATGGGTTTCTTCCTATATAAACTTCTGTGCTCCTACAGCTCATGTAATTCCACAGTGTGGGATTCATTCACATAATCACTTCATCACATGCAATAAAAACACAGCCTCAAAACAAGACAGAGGGCTTTTAAAATAGCTTAAGTGCTGAGCTTCAGCCACTCTCTGTCCTGTCTCAAAGCAGGACACACACAGTGATGAGCATTAGGAGTTAATAGCTTTTGAAACTCAGTTCTTCAGCTGGAAGGTGCTAAATAACTGAAATACTGTTTGGTCTAACTAGAAATCCTGCCCTTGTGAGACATCAGAGTTTTTATTTTGGTGTGTTCTTCCTTCATCCCAGAAGAAGGATTTATGGATACCATTCCCTTAAGAGTGTTACAAAAGCTTTGTATAGCTTTTGTAACCTTTTTTCCAGATAATAAGATGATGTTCCAGGGTCTAGAGATTAAGAGAGTCTTATCTCATGTCAGCAGACACGAGATATAACATGGATGCAATTGGAAGTATGAAACTGCTGAGAGAGCAAATCTCCAACCCTGAATCAGCAGTCACCCTCTGAAGCTGGCTTTTGCCAGCCTTGCAGCTGTAGCTCCGTACACCAGTGATAAAGCTGGCAACTGATTGCATTGCTTCCAATGTAAAACTGCAGGATTCACAAACATCAAGCTGTAGGGCAAGAGTCCTTTAAATTACTCCCAGTTCCTAACTCGATTAAAAACAAATGATAAGAGATGAAGGTTGTTTGTTTTAACAGGGAGAGTTTCAGTGCTAATGAGCAAAGTTCTGTCCTGGCACAGACAGATATTGCTGACAAGTCCTGGGCAGTGTTTAATGATCTGTAGCTGTTATCAAATCTTAAAGCACTGAAAGCTCTGTAGAGAGGATTCCTCCATATTGCATTACCCTAAACACACCTGCATTTAGCATTTATTAGTGAGCTGTTTGTCCTCTCTGACAGGAGACAAGCAGGACAGCAACTGTGAATCATGCTATTTTTACTCCAGTCTGTTTGTGCAGCACAACAACACGTATTAGAAACAGTAAGGAGACAGTAATGAAACAGACACTCACTGGTTAGTACGCTATAGTCTTTTAGAGCTGCACTGATTTCTTTTTACACATTTATCCTGCAGATAAATATAATCCAAATCCACCCAAGAAAACGCAAACTAAGATTGCTGAACTCCAGAACCAATTCCACCCTGGGCTACTCTAAAAAATAGTTAATTATACAGTTGTTGTATATTTGGCTAAACAACTTGGGTCTGGAACTTTAAATGCTCGCATTGAAGATGCTTTTTGTAGTTAAAATCCTTATTGTGATAAAAAAGTCACAGTAGTATCATATCACATTTTATGTCCTTATGCTGTACACAGGAACATTTGTTCAGTAGATAACATTTCTGTGACTGAGAACAGGGAGTTAGAGCACTTTATACTTTTGAGTATTTTAGCTCCTTATTCATGTGCAGTTGTTCGATACAAATGGCACTTATTAGACAAGTGGTACTCTCGGTACTAGAGCTTAGTTGTACCTGTGATGGCCTAAAGTCACACAAAGTGCATTATGCAAGGAAAGATATTAAACCTCTCTTACATTCGTGGGGAAAAGAACAGGCAAAGTTCTGGGCACATGAGCCTGACTTCACGGTCAGTCTTCAAAGCAAAGAGGAAAGTGGAGAGGAGTACTTCTGGATTAACTGGAGCTGTTATTCCGTTCATCTGAGCACAGCAGCTCTTGGCTGCTACAGGGAGGAAGCATAACTGCATACTGAGAGGGAGAAAATACAGAGGGAGGGAGCTGTTGAGGTGGAGTTCTTTACCCTTTCTTTCTTTCCAACTGCTTGTGGTTATCCGGAAGCCCCTTACACTGTAGTCCTCCAGGTATCAGGAAGTGTGCCAGATGAAAACAAAGAGGGAAAAATCAGTGGCCCTTTCTCTCCCTTTGATTATTCCAGAGAAATTCCATGTCAGACCCTTCAGGTCTCTGTAAGCATGGCGGATGGATGTTTGTGTACTTCCCCCCTGCTCAATCACACACAATGTCCCATAACAGCTTTGTTGTGCTCTTTAGAGAGTTTGTGAAGCAAAACAGCCCATCATAGGACTGCCTTCATCGCCTGCATTTCAAACACAGAAAATGCTAGTGCAGGACACAGCAGCACACACTCACTCTTGTTGCTTGCTCACAGGAAGAGAAGCTCTGGGATGCCATGAAGGTCACTGCCTGTGTCCTTGGAGCAGGTCTGCTCCTATTCACTGCCTTAGAGAGCTCTGCTTGGTAAGATGGTTTGAACAAAGGGGCTTGAGGACAAGCTTTTCTGTAGAGAGGGGAAGCAGATGATGAAAAGATGGGCAACCAAGAACACTTATTCCTGCAGGTACGTGCAGGATACCTGGGACACTTTGGGCCGTTTCTGGCAAACAACGTGGCTAAAGCTCTACTACCTGTTAGAGGGAAAGGAGTTGAAACTCTTCTTACTTGGTGAGTTTTAACAGCTCTCTACTATAGGAGCCATCCTTGTGTTACATCTAAATGGGGGACGTGGGCATGCCTGCCTAAACTCACTAATCCTCTCACTGAAAAAGCATACGTAAGCTTCAAAGAGAGACAGAGCTGACACAGTACCACTGTGCTGGCTTTGGACTGTTCACATTAGACACCCTATACAGATCAAAAGGTTGATCTTTCTGCTGCTGCTGAAAAGACTTTATAAAGTGGAGACACTTTGTTCCTGTGAGAACTGAATGACTCAGTAGAATTGCTGAAAAATGAAGTAAAATCAGTGAATTTCACTCTTGCCATAGCACCTATATAGCTTCTCTGTCTATGATTACAGCTGGTGAACAGACCTGGTAGGGATCTTGCAAAGGTCCTATAGATAACTCAACCTTATCCTACTTGCATTTAAAAACCACCCATGACCAAGATCCCACAGCCTCCCAGAAAAGCCCTTTCTTGGCCTCAGCTGTGGCACGTTTCAACCTATGAGACATTTGTCTATAAGCTTCTCCTATTCCCCAGCTCTTACTTGAATGTTGAATGTACCCATATTCCATTTTAAAGCATCTCAGGACAGGGGATACACATCTGGGTCCCAGCAGGATCCTCTGGATACAATGCCACTGTATTTTGTTTTCGATTTAGCTTCAATTTATTCACACATCTCTGCCCTTTCCTCATGCTACAGGAGCTGCACTGGTGCCTACCGTTGCTTTCTGGTGCTTCAATGTAATCCTCATGGTGGCTGATGTAACAGGGAAGCCAACTTTCATTACTCGCTATCGCATTCAGCTGGGCAAGAATGATCCTGTAAGTATTTCTCACTCTGCCTCTTCTGCTTGCTAAACCCTTCCTGCTGTCTCTCAAGCTAGGAGCAGGGAGAAGAACCTGTCATGCTTTTCTATTGCAACCAGATAGGATTCAAGAAGAACCAAGCTGAATCTTCCATATGTACTGCAGAGAGGAAGGCAGTTCTTGTGATGAAGCTGCTGATCAGCTCTGAATTGGCTGCTTGTTAAAAGCTGATCACAAAACTAACATGGAAACTGCCTACAAAACTTAAAGCTCTTTCTCCTTCCCATTCAAAGCTGCATTGCTCCTGACATAGCCTCAAATCCCAGATTCTCTTTTGCAGGTGGACACAAAGAAGTTGCGCCAAGCCATCTACACAGCGCTGTGCAATCAGGTCTTTATCTCCTTGCCCATGCTTCTGCCCATGTTCTACATCCTGAAGTGGTGGGGCAACACCTTCAGCAAGGAGTTACCCACCTTCCGCTGGTTCCTTCTGGAGATGAGCATCTTTACCATAGTGGAGGAAATTCTCTTCTATTATACGCACAGGTGAGCTGTGCACAGGAAAAGGATTTTGTGGTTTCCTCCATGCCTTTAACCTCATACGTATCTCATGCAACAGCCATAGTCCCAGTCCTCCCTCTTCTATCTATCTTCTCTATATATGAGATGATTTGCAAGTCCTGAAATCCACCCTTACAACGTGAGGCTTTGGTGCTGCCAGTAACTACAGTAAGAAAAATGGGTTAAATTACAAAGGTGGAGCAGCTTAAAGGCTAAGAAACAGTCCAGACAGCTTTACACTGAAGCTGTGACCCAGTGTTCCTCCAAAAGAGAAGCACAAGACTGACTGTCCTGAAAGAAAAAAGCTCAAGAGGTCAATGACTGAGGTACTGTTCACTTGTACGGCACCTACAGAACAGGGCTCCTGACACTGGCAGGCTTTCTAAGCACTAAAGCAAGGAAGAAAAAAGAGCCTGCAAAGGACTGCGCAGGAGCAAGCGCAGCATTCTCAGCAATAGGTTTCCCTTTTGGACAAATGCAGATAAAAAACTCAAAAAGCCATTTCTTACAAAGAACCCACAGAACCTGAAGTTCTGACTCTGGTAGCTGCCAGTGGGAAAAGCCAAAACAGTGACAATAGAAAGCACGTCTTTCCCTAAGGGGTGCTCCCAGGGTTGAGCAAGAGTCATTCAGGAACTGATTTATGGGACTTATCTGGACTTAAATTTAACATCAGCCAGTGGGCACGTCAGTTGAGTAAGGCCACAATATTCAATACAGAGAGGGAAACCAGGACTCCTTCGCTCTTATTCCCACTGCTCCAAAATTGTTATGTTAGAAAGAGCATGAGCAAGTCCCCAGCAGCAATTCTGTGTTATGTTACCCTATGTTCCTTTCCTGCAGAGCTCAGACCCTGCCTTTCTCTGTGTTCTCTGCTTAGGCTTGTTCACCTCCCACTCCTGTATAAGCACATTCACAAGAAGCACCACGAATGGACGGCTCCCATTGGGGTGGTCTCCATTTATGCTCACCCAGTAGAGCACATAGTAAGTGGATTCTCCCATGGTCACCCTGCACAGTGTGATTTCAGTGGGATGAGGAGGAGTGGTAAGAAAAGCAAATTAAACAGCACTTCTTTCTTAGGAAGTTCAGCTGCACTACCAAGTGCTGCTTGTCTGTAGAAGGGTTGCAGTATCTGTTTATACTGTATGCTTTAAGAGCACAGATCCAAGGACCTCCAACAGATAATTAATCTGGGTAGCAACAGCCATTTGTGCCACTGGTAGGACATGATGAGGTGACGCAGCTGGATCGTCACATTGATGCTATTGCACATGTCCGCAGGATCTGCCCTTTTACACTGGGGTTTCCCAAGAGCAGCTTCAGATTATCCCAAGAAGATGAAATTCAGACCTCAGGCTCCAGAGGGATTTACTGGAATGATGCTGCCCTCACAAATGTGGGCTGATCTCCAGTCTAATTTCTAGTACAAGCTTAGAGCTTGGGGTGGGACTATGTTAGTAAAACTCAGCTCACTCATTCCTTCTTTGATGCTGCTGTGATTTTAGTAAGGTGTTTGAATCTGCTTGTCATGTACTCATTAATAAGGTTGAGTTTGCTATTCATTTCTAGCTGTCCAACATGTTACCTGCCATGACCGGCCCGATGCTCATGGGCTCTCACATCGTTTCCATCACAGCGTGGTTCTCCCTCGCTCTGCTAACAACGAGCATCTCACACTGCGGGTACCACCTGCCCTTCCTGCCATCACCGGAGTTCCACGACTTCCACCACCTCAAGTAGGTCTGGGCACTGCTCAGCTCCCTCTTCCCCTCCTGCAAAGCTCCTTCCCAAGGGTCAGATGGGTTTGCATAGGAGAAGCTTACCCCATCCCGACAGGCAGCTGAATACTGTTGGTTCCTAAAGAGACCGGGGCTTTGGAGGACTCCAGCCCTACAGCTGCTGGGCACCTCACTGACATTCAGCCTCCTCCAGCAGCTGACTTTGAAACTTCCTCCAAAGCAGGAATGCTGAGGCTGGTGTTCCAAGTTCCTGGAGATTATATGGGAACAAAGCACGTAGTAGGGAAGGAGTGGCAGCTACCACTGGACTTCACCCAGCATGAGCACAGGGCAGACAGTTCTGTGCAAGGCTCTTCCTAGGAGTTCAGCAGAACTGCATGTGATCTAGAATGAAGACAGAGCAAGGGCAAGCCACAAAGCTGGAATAGATTTGCAGAAGCCTCTCTGTCCCTTTCCCATAGGGGGGATTAGTAACACTGATCAGATAACACCTTGCTTAGGCAATCCCCATTAACCCAGAGGTTCCAGGTTCCAGGCCACCTCTTACACTGGAGAGACCAGTTCCAGAAGGTTGTTCTAGGGATACAGTGCCACACCAGTGTAAGAGCTGTTCCCATCTCGCATATGTGCTCCCAGTTCAGACATATTCCCCCCAACAGCTTGCCCCTCCTGCAGAAAGAGCCAGTGTGGCAGCTCTATCAACACCCAAGTGCTGGACATCACCCACACCACAGTTCTGGTTCTCATTACCAGTCCCATCCTCAAGCTCAGCTCATGTCAGCACTGCAGAGCTGAGATGCTGTCGGTAGCAAGAGTTGCATGGATCATCATGGCTCCAAATGGAGATGGAAGTAGCGAGGTCAGGGTAACCCCAGTAACATCCAGTGACGCTCATTCCGTGTTTCCCAGGTTCAACCAGTGCTACGGAGTGCTGGGAGTGCTGGATTACCTGCATGGAACGGATACAGTGTTCAGACAGACCAAAGCCTATGAGAGACACAGGGTCCTGCTCAGCCTCACGCCGCTCTCCCAGAGCATTCCTGATGCACCCAGGAGGGCAGAGTGAGCCAAGGCAGCAGCCAGAGACAATGATTTGTGCCAAACAGTGTTCGCATTGGGACCCAAGTTATTGTTCGCACATAGCAGAGCCCAAAGCTGAATGCAAACATGCTACTTGAGATGACTGCACTTTTGCTGCTGTTATTTTCTCCCCAAGGCACAAACCACTGCTCTAGGAAGCTATTTTTAAACAAAGTTGAGTGTTTTCATTACTTGCACTGTTGCTTGGTTCCAGCTGCCTGCGCTGGGGCAATGTGTTCTGGGCCACGTGGGGAGTTCCTGGGGTGCTCTCATGAAGGTTTCAACACTGCAGTGTTCACAGGTCGTGCTTTGGCCTCTCTCAGCAGCATTCTATAGAAATACCAACCAGATCATGGTTAACTACACGGGATTAAACCCTCTATTCTGAGTCAGGATACCTGGATGTGGGATGCAACCCCATGGGAAGGCATGGGGTCTTAGAAACAACTTTACCCTGCACATGCAGAGGCCTGACTTCCCTCGAGCAGTTTCTTTGTGCCAGCTCTGAATGAAGGGCAGTCACATCCTCATCTGTGCTCCACAAACCAACGCCTGCAAAGAGTTTCCCCTCAAGGGACAGGGAAGGAGAGCCGGGAGCTGATGTGCAGCATGGTAGAAGCCTCCTCCTGAGCCGCATCTCATTCCCCACACATCCAAAGGAGACACAACACAAACCAATGTACAGTGACAACCTCTGGAAAGACACTCGCCAAGGGAAGAAGATTCCAACTGCCCAAGCTGTGTGGAGAGCAGTGGAACCCTAAGGACCGACCCAACAGAACACACCTTCATGCACAGCTGTTTGTATCTACACAACAGAGATGCTCCCAGTTCCCTCCAGGATCTTTTCAAGCCTCCATCCCATCAGGAGACCTCGGACAACAGTGATGCATCTCTCACTATCTCTGTCACACACACAGGGCAGATTGCTCACCTCCCCTGCCCCGGCTCAGCAGGACACAGCTCAGGCTCCGTTGTCTTTTGAAGTTTTTATTTTTATACATTTTTTTTTGTATTAAAAAGGAAAAAGCATAATTACCACAAATTACAAAGGACTAAAGCATTACTAGAATAATGAATCACATCAGCCTAGAAAGCAGATACTCTGAATAATATTAATGTTATAATACAAGCTCTCATTCAAGTATTTTACATTTTTTTTTCCTCTTTTCCTTTTATACGTGATGATAATCCTAGCACATGGGTCAAAGATTATGTACTATCGACAGAAGATGGATCATGTACAGCGGGGCCATATTAACAAGATTTTTCCTCCCAAGTGATACATGGTCTGTGATGAGTCATTTTAGGTTTGTCTCTACAATAAATGCAGCTGAAGAAGGTTGCACACACTTTCTAGTTTGGGGGAACAGAAGGCTGAGGTTGGGACACACACGGGGTTGGAGAAGAGCCAGCGCATGGAAACATCACCCCTTTTGCTCCGGGCGAGCGCACAGCTCAATGAGGGGTTCTGAGCCACGCATCCAAAGGTTTCCAACCCCAATGGGACCAGGACAGGAGGAGGAGGAGCAGGGCTGCTCCGGGGAGGCTCGAGGGACCAAGAGGTGCCACTTGGGCTGTCACCTGGAGGGTAAACCACAGGGGACAGCGCAGGGACCCAGGGCATGCGGTACCCAAGGTGCTCCCTGCTCCCTCTGGAGCTTCCCACCTAGGGGATGTGCTTGTCACAGGTACATCGGTCCTATGTTCAAGTGTCTGCAGAAAGTGAAACTGTAAACTACTCATTGAAACGCTCAGGCTGTCACATCTTTCTTTCCCTGGCTATGCTCCTGTCCACAGTGAAACAAGGCACATGCTCCACAAAGCTGGAGAGCAATGGGACCGCTGGGATTAATGTTCTGATCCACCTCTCCCTGGGAAACAGGGGTGGGGATTCACACAGAGCCCTCAGCCACATTGATACGACAAACCACTGACTCAGCAGAGCGGGGGAAACCTCTCCTGTGCCAAGAGCCTCAGCCTTAGAAAGTAAAGAATAATTTAAAATCAATTCAGATGTGGGGAAATTTTGTGGGAAAATTTCTTCTCTCTTCTACCACCCGAGCAATTCCACAGTCTGCTCCACAAGCACCGACTCCACAGCAGCAGCTCCTTCCTCCTCACTTCCTATTTCGTTTGTGGCTAAAACGCAGACAATTGGCTTTGAAAGAGAACACGCACCGACAAGGAACACGGACACAGCAGCAAGGACCACCCTCGGCACATCCAGACCTGCTTCAACTTGCAAACAGCCAGCAACGCATCTCCAGTGTCCTTGATCAACCCCCATCTCTGAGGCTTCTCCTTCCCAGATTGGAGCAAACCCGGCCGCATCCATAACCTCAGAGATCTGACTCCATCCAGCTCACAAGAGAGGCGAAACCCAGGGATAACAGTCATGGCCACAGCACTGTACAAGCGTTACTTGCCCGTCTTGCCCAGTTACCACTCTGCAATTCCAGAGCACTGCTGCTGTAATGGAGCAAGCCCCGACAGGCTGGTGTGCTGAAATAGGGCCTGCGAGCTGTACCGGGCTGCAGGGTGATGGGGCAGGGGTGGACAGACCAGGGCAGGATCACACCAGCAGGAAAACAGCAACGTAGCAGCTACCCTCACTCAAACCCAGCTGTGCTTTCAGTTCCAGCAGCAGTTCACAAACTGCCCCCCGCCTGCCCCATCACCAAAGCAGCACCTTTGGTGCAGTGTCCCTTTGGGAAGGTGACAACTTCAGCCAGAGCCCCGCAAGCACCCACAGCCGCTGATGGACAGCTTGCCCCAGCTCACTCTCTTGCCTTCTGCTCACTCATCAGCCTCGCAGCTGTGTAGGGATGGAGATCACTCCTCCCTCCCAGCTATGAGACTCCCCATCAGCTGGATACGCAGGGGAGACATTGTTCATTACCAGCTTGTGACTCTGCAGATTGGGTAACGCAATTAGCTGCATCTGAGTAGCCCATCTGTTCCACACTGCACACAGGAGCGTGCTTTGCAGCTCAGAGTGCCAGAGCCACAACCAAGCCAGCTGCAAAGCAGGTATCCCAACCCAGGAGATGGAGCACGGCAACAGCAAGGCAAGCGGCTGTGGCTGCTTCCCACCCTTATGGTGGGAATACAGCTTTCCAGTGCGACTTCTGGGCCCCAGGAGAAGATCTCATCCCCTAACACAAGCCCCATGTGAGGGAACACAGCTGACGAGCCCGGGGAGGGTTTGCCTGCCAAACCCACCCAGTGCTGGGTAGAGCAACCGAGTGAACGCCACAGCAGCTCCGCAGCCATGCCCTTGCCTCTGCTGAGCAAGGAGCAGCACGGTGTTAGCTCAGCCCTCGGAGATGCACAGACAGACTCCAGGCAGCCGCCTGCCAAGACACGGCGCACAAGGAAACCCAGGCGAGAGCTCTCCTTCGCCAGGCAGGGCCCCAGCTCACACCCAGCACAAGTCCCATGAACAGTGATGCTGTGAGAGATGGGTTCCCTGCGGCCGCATCACTCCTGCGTCAACAGCAAGGACCAGTCCCTCCAGGTGCTGTGACCTCCCCTGACCACACTGGAGCCGCAGACAGGATCAGAGCCACATCCAGCCCCAGCCTGCCTGGAGAGGGGCCGCCAGCACGTGCAGTCACAGGGAGGATGCTACAGTGGTCTATGCACAACGGAGCGGCTTCAACTACTTTGCGAGCACAAGTCTTGGATTCAACTGTCCTCGGCAGCTTCCCCTGGCAGGAGCAGGGCTGCAGGGGCTCCTGGTGAGCTGCAGGGTCGGAGGGAAGGCCGCGGGGCAGGATCAGCTCGGCAGCAATGCCGGGAGGAGTCTCTGGGCCGAGGGGAGCAGGAGCCCAGCATGCCCCAGGGTGCAGGGAGCCAGCGGCTGCCCCGGGCCAGCTCCACCATAAGGCAACTTTTTTTTTGTTGTTTTTAATTATTTTTTGGGTTTTTTTGTCGTTTTTTTTTTCCTCAATAATATTTCCAAGGAAGAAAGCAAAGGGAGATGTGTCTTTAGAAAGTTTTTTTTGTTGTTTTTTTGAGGGATTTTGGGTATTTTTTTTTTGTTGTTTCGTTTTTTTCGAGGGAAAAGGAAGAGAAAAAAAAACCCCAGCAAAGTCCTGCCTTTGCATGCAATGGGCATTCCCGGGGCAGCTGGTGCACCGTCCACGCAGGCTTGAGTCCAAGTGACCTGCCGGCTTCCCACTAGCTGTCCTTGCAGGAAAGGAGTCAGAACAAGCCTATCCTTGGCAAAGGTCCTTTGGTTGACTTCCAAATTGTCCGTGACAGAAGGGAGAGAGGTGGGCAGAGGGAGAGCCAGACCCCTGGGAAGGCTGGAGGTGAAGACACTGGGAAGGAGGGACCAGGAGGATGAACAGGACGATGTTCCTGTTGTGGCGGAGGGGCACCGCCATACGTGGAATGGGAGACGTCAGCCAGGTCATGGAGATCAGAGGCTCCGCAGCATCGCTGTGGCATCGGTCCCCCATAGGGAACCTCGCTCCTCCGAGCCTCCTGAGCAGGCTGCCCTGCGATGCGAGGGGGGACACGAAGGGGAGGCGTTGGGGCTGCACAGAGCAGACTTGTTTTGGTAAATCCAGACAAACTTCTAGCAATAATTTAAAACTTGATATATATATATAATAATAAAAAAATCTCCCCTTTCTAAACCCAGCCAGAACATATTTGTTTGTTTGTTTGTTTGAAGAGACACTAAGACATGAGTGTGCGCACAGGAGGGGAGGGAAAGCAAAGGGTTGGGTCTGCTGGGAGCGGGTCTGGCTCTGGTCATGGTGTTGTAATAGCAAAATGGTGTTTCAGATGCAGATCATCTTTGCTTTCCAGCCACAAGAGAAAAGAAATCGTGTGCGTTGAAGGTCTCTCCAGAGCAGCCTATTTCTGGGCACCCACCTTCGAGCTCCCTTCCTGTCTCAGCTCCTCACGTCTCCCCTTCTCCGAGCCAGTCCTCCAGCAACCCACCCCATCCCCTGGCAGGAAGCAGATGCTGCAGCCTCTCTACTTCCCCACTGTCTGCGAGTCTGCAGCCGCCGGGGCAGGGGATTGCTGGCTCAGGTTTTTGGCATCCTCTTGTGCAGGCTGGCTGGGTGAGGCGTGGGCTTGGCTGGATGGGCACTGGCTGACCGTTTTGCTGGAAGACTGGGATGGGTAGCGCTTCCTGCCGTCGCCCCCTGACGTCGTCGGGTATCTCTTGTGTCCACCTTCCTCCCCCATGGGTGGCTGGAAGAGAAGCACCCCAGGATCAGCACAGATTCCCCCTGGATCAAAGAACAGTTTCCCTGCAAGCTTTCAGTTGCAACTTCTCTCCCCGACCCACAAAGAACACCTGTGCTCACCCCAAGCCCACAGATGCCCTCCTCCCCAGTCTACTGCTGCCAAAGACAGACTGGCTTCTAATTAAGAACAATGGTGACAACTTGCTTCCCACCCAGGGGCGTAGCCCAGAAGTCTGGGAGCCAAAGCTCCAAATGCCAGCTCCATTCAAGCCAAAGCTCACTTTTAACTCCCTCCTCAACTCATACAGAAAGATGGGCTCGTCGACGGGTCACTGCCCACAGCATGGGACTTACAACTACATGATCTTTAAGGTCTCTTCCAACCCAAACCATTCTATCATCCAGGCCCTCAGAGAGCTGTTCTGAAGTGATTCTGCAATACTCCAACCCTGCAGCTTGCTCTTGGAAGGGTTGCAGTGATCGGGCACGACACTAGGTGTCACTGACTTCCCCCAAATCCTCCATCGTTTGAGGGGGGCCATCGGTGTGATAACAGGCATTCTGGTTACTCACATCCACTCGGAAGTCCTCGAGGCGCTTGAACTTGCTGAGGTATTCTTGCAGTTTGCTGTTAATGTCCAGATTTTTGGCTTTGGAATACTTTAAGAAGGCCCAGAACTTTTCCAGCCCATAGAGCTGTCCTGGAGGGGAAAAAAAACCAAACCAGACATCAGAACACTTTCCTCCAGGCTTTCCCACCACTTCTGCCTCAGACCCTCCTGTTCCACTGGTGTGCACAACTGAGGCAAGATGGAGAACTTGGAGGGAAGCAAACAATTGTAAGGGGCGGCCCTCTTGACAGGGGATGTCCTGGTGGTGACAGAGCATTGAGAAATCCTACAGGAACCGGTGCCTCTAGCAAAACATTTTGGGAGCTACAGCCTCTCATTGCTCTCTTCTATTCCCCCTTCAGTCTTCAGGATGATGAGCATCCACTCAACCCTCTACCATGAAGTGACAGGACATCCAGCTGATCCCTGCTGCACATGTTAAT
This sequence comes from Loriculus beryllinus, assembly GCA_039877255.1. Lineage (NCBI taxonomy): Eukaryota > Metazoa > Chordata > Aves > Psittaciformes > Psittacidae > Loriculus > Loriculus beryllinus. The sequence continues at coordinate 27,775 of JBCJKH010001227.1, forward strand.
GTACAGCATTATGTGGCTTCCCCAGAGTCACAGGAAGAGGCCCAGAAGCAGCCATGCAGCTCGACTATACTGCTGTCAATCCCAGGGGAAGTCCCAAGGAGGCACCTACCAGCTTCGTAATCCTTGATGGTCTCTTCTTGAAAGTCCTTAAATATGTCTGGCCGGAATTTCTTCTCCAGCCCATAGCTGTAGTATCTGAAAAGGCACTCCAGACCGTACCTGGAACAGAGCAGCAAGTGGTGCTCAGACACTGCACATAACACCCAAGCAGAGAGGCTCTTGAGGCAGGAGCCCTGCTGTGCACCAGCAGCAGGAGGGGACTGAGAGCAGCCCCAGTCCTACCTTGGAGCAAGGCAGAAATGCTGCCTTTGCCTTGCTGTAGGCTGGGCCCTTTAAAAGGCTGAACCTACTTCTTCCCTCACTCCCCTCCCAGGAAAGGCCACTCTGCCCCTCCTCTCCTACCTGTATCCCTCCTTCCCGTCCTCCACAGCAAGTTGCTTGAACTCCTCATACATTTTCTTGTTGAAGTGATCTCGGAGGAAGAAGGACCAGAACCGGAAAAGTGTGTTCATCTCCTGGGACTGACCAATGCCCAGTCGTTTCCGCTCTGTTTTGGGAAGAGGGGATGATCACAAGTCAGATCTTCTGCCAGGGACCCACCTCTTGCACAGAAGCTCATGCAGAGAGCACCCACCCTAGTGCTCGACACCCTGAGCCATCACCCACGCTCACCAAACACTGTGGTGAAACATCAGCTACCAGCAAGGTTGTCCTGTAGGACCCTGCTTATCTCCATGTGCTGGAAGCACAGACACCCTGCCCCACACCCTAGTGTCCCTACCGTTAAGGCAGCGCCGACGGTACTTGTGGTAGACGTGTTGTGTGAAGCCATTCTCCTTGAGCAGCTCATGTGAAGGATGCTGGAACTTAGGCAGGGACTGTGGGGTGCAGCCGTAGCTTCCGACGGCCGGGGTCCCCTCCGAGGGGCTGGAACTGAGTATCAGAGACTCCCATCAACACCCTTCCTTGGCATCACCCAACTGGCCGTGTAGTGCGGTCACATTCCACCCCACAGCACTTGCCTGTTGGTACCACTGGCTCCCTGTGACTGTCCACTCTGGGTTTGGGACCTGGGCCATGGGGATATCCTAACAATAAGGGAACTAATGTTTCCAACTGAGTCTCATCCTGGTGTTCCAAGCCTTCAAACTTCCCTCAGCTCCTTCCAGGAGGGACAAGTTGGGTCCCACTCCTTTCTGCAGGTACCTAACAGGAAACTTCCCCTGCAAGACCAGGGACTTCCCCTTATGGTGACATGGTTCAACAGTGTACTTGGCAGTGCTGGGGTAAAGGCTGGACTCAATGATCTTAAAGGTCTCTTCTAACCAAGCCGATTGTATGCGTCCAAGATCAGAGCCTGCTTTTTCCCTTCCCTCCCATACTTACTCCCTTTCCCATTTCTAGCTCCTCCATGACCACATAACACCCATTTCTGGTACCTGATGGAGGCAGTTCGTGGCCTGTGCTCCCGGGAGTCCATCACCCAGCCCACGTGGCACTCCATCGGAGGGTTTGAACTGTGCCTCGTCTTCCTCTTCCGTGGAGTCTGCAAGACACAGTGCATCAGGGATGTGTCTCCTTCCTCACCAGGCCCCAGCTGGGAAACCCCATCTCCCACCCCATCACCCAGCCCCGGTCCCACCTTGGCATCTATCGTCCTGCCCTCTTTCACCACTGGGTAGAACCGGGGCGTCTGTGTTGGGTCCTTCAGCTGAGGCGTGCGAGGGGTCCGGGGGGTCCTGGCGTTGCGGTAGTTGGGTGATTCTGGTACAGTTGTAGGCAAAGACCGGGCGATGGTTGAAGGTTCAGGGACTCCAAACAACTTATTAGCCAAAGCGTCTGTGGGTACTGCAGAGAGAAACCCCCCCACCACGGGTCAAGCTGAGCTCTGAGCATGAGAGCATCACTACAGCCAAGGGACATCCATCTGGCAGCTCGGAAGCAGCAGAGACAAGGAACAGACACACATCCTGGCCTTCTGAGACAAGCAGCTTCAAATCCAGCATGCCACCAGCTTGGCCACACAGCCCAAAGCCTAGCAGCAGATCCAAGGACTGAGCTCTCAGGGATCCCACAAGTATCTACTTCCTAGTGGTGAACAGTAGCAACAAATCCCCCCGTTCTCAAGAGAAGTTGCCAGGCACAGACCAACAAGACTCAGCAGGCAGTAGCCTTCTAGCTACTCAGAGAGGGTGCAAGAGGAAAGTCACAACCAGGGAGCTACATCAAAGCCTGCCAAGGTTTTCTCACTCAACTGGGACACCCCTGCTTTTGGGCCTCCTCTTCTGGAGCCCCAATACATTCAAGCGGGGAGAAAAGTGCTGCTCCGGGAGAGATAATCCCACATTCCTGTGGCTGCAATTCCTTCTCCCCAGCTGGTACCCAACCTCTGAGGGCCTCTTACCAGGAGGAACAGGGACAAACTCAATCTCACTTGTCTCTTACCTTGCTGGAACCTGGGGGGACCAGGAGGGACTTCCTGGTTTGGATCCACTGGGGGCTCTGGGGTCAAGGTGTCAAACTGCTCCCTGCTGATCATGTTCACCTTCTTGAAGTTCTCCACCTCTTGCTGCATTGGAAGAGGAAGATGATGAAGCAACCAATTGCCCTCTTCTCTCCTTATCTCATCAGTTCATCATGATCCCTCTTCCCCACACTCTCAGCTTCTACCACCCCAGAGAGAAGCACTGTTTCATCCATGTGCCAGGTACCAGCCATGGGAATGCCGAGCCTAGCTGATAGCTCCAGCAGCCTCCCCACACCTTGCAGCCAAAATGTGCTCCATCATTGAATATGTGTAGCTAAATCCCCAACTGTGAGAGTCACCAAGCTGGAACTCCAAGGCTTCAAAGCAGCAGATGAGCTATCTATGAAAAGCCCAAGCCTGTGCAAACTGGCACCAAAACGGAGAAGAGCTCAGGCCAAGTGCAGTTCAGTCATGATGAACCAGTAAGTGCAGTCTCCAAGGGACTGTGCCATGAAGCACTGGGCACTATGGACAGTGCAAGGACATCAAGTTCTCTCATAGACCTGGCACTGCCTGGCAGCAAACGGAGCAATGGGCCCCAAAGTCATCTCAATATTGTCACTGTGCTTACCTGGCTGCAGCCTTACAACCATGTTACAGAGCTGTGTTTATCCCTGATACAACAGAACATGATGCTGGGAGCCAAGAACCAGGCTCTGCAAGAGGACTAATTCCAGCTTAGCTCTAACCCATCCCACACCAAGGCAGTCAGCCTCCTGCACACGTGCCTTCCTACAGCCTACACGCGCTCCCTTCCTTCAATCAGCTGCTCTCACCTTAATCTGTGAATACTCTGGCTCAAACTGCTCTGTCCACAGGTCCTGCTCGTAGTAGTACAGCCCATCATTGATGACCTTGGCCAGCTCTGAGCTCATTTTAGCCCTGGATGTGTGGTTGCCAGTCCGGTCGCCGCCAGGATGCCGGCGCAGGTAGGGAGGTGTCTGTGTCACGATGAGGATCTTATTTACATCCCGGTCATCGATCTCGTAATCAGAGTCTTCATCTGACCAGTCAGTGAAGGTGTTCTTGCGGCCGTCCATCTGCTCCATCTCCTCATCAAACAGGAAGTCTAGCTCCTCTGGTTCATCTTGGTCCTTCTGCTTTTGCTGCTGCGGTGTCTTTGACTCCTCTGGTTTCTACAGTTAAGGGGACAAGGGTGACAAAGAGTAAACACCACACAGTGACA
>JBCJKH010001239.1:0-37867 GCA_039877255.1 Loriculus beryllinus
CACTCAATCCCACTGTCCATGTCAGCGACAAAGATGTTGAACAAGACCGGTCCCAACACCCATCCCTGAGGGACACCGCTCGCTACTGGTCTCCAGCCAGACACTGAGCCATTGACCACAACTCTTTGCGTTCGGCCATCCAACCAGTTCTGTATCCACTGATATTCTGAGCTTGTAGCAGGTGATCCTTGAGTATCAACCAGCAGTCTTGGCCCCCCCCTGCCCTCTAGGGCTATATCTCATGGAACCTTACTAAGCAGGTTCCTGAAGAGGCCAAAGTCTGCTCTCTCGCAGTCCAGGGTAGTGAGCTTGCTGCACGCTCTTCTCATTGTCCTGAGGATCTCGAATTCTACCATCTCATGACCATGACATCCAAGGCTGCCTTGGATCGTCACATTTCCAACCAGTCCTTCCCTGTTGGTGAGCACAAGGACAAGCATGGCACCTCTCCTTGTCCGCTCTTCTATTACTTGCAGATGGATGTTGAAAATTTTGCCATGAAAGTATTTGAAAGTTGAAAATTATATGAAAGTTGAAATTATTTGAAGTTGAAAATTATACCATGAGCACGCAGAAAAGTACTTTTAAACAAAACCTCATAGTATTTTTGTACTAAGTTAGGTTCCAGCTGGGTGTTAGACTTTCTCAGGGGTACCTGACCATAAGTACCTTCTCCTATCATAGTATGAATCAATGCACAACAGCTTCAGGCCAAAGCTCTCATTTTCCTGAGAAGTTCTTTGTCACCGGATTGAAGAACACCCTCAGATCATGCTGGATTCCAAGATCAGCTATGTTATACTTGTAATTTTTTTCCACTACAGGACTACCAAGCATATTGCTCCTACCCACTGCATCAGACAGTCAAATGCCTGATTTTCTTTTTCTTTTTTTTTTTTTTTTTGATAAAAGTAATGGGGTAGTTCAAATGCCTTTTGCAAACATCAGGATACAAGCCAAACTTGCATTCAAGGCAGATGGTGGAAAGCACAGAAAAATGACTGATTCTCTCACTCTATGATTCCAGTTTACTGGAAAACAAGCAATTCATTGTTCCTCTATACTAAACATTACAAAGTCATAAAATGGCCATAGATGAGCTTTCCAAAGCTTTCTGAGTGATGTGGATGTCAGTTATGCTGACATCCAGCCAGTATCCAAATCTTCCGAATGCTTCAGAACATCAGAAAGCCAATACGAGTTCCAATAAGAGTTCAGCAAATGATTGCCCAGAAGGGGGTAAAAACATGGCAACCACACCAAATCCCTCAACTACTCTTCTAGTCTGTTTTAAACTTTGAGTATTTTTGACAAAAATCTATATGACAAAGTATCTGTGACTTCTTAGAGAGTGTTCAGTTCACCTTACTTCTCAGAATTAACATGCCATTCTAAACTAAAAAAAAAAAAAGGCTCTTTCAGATCTCTTTGAATAAACAGCAAATCTTCAAGTTACTCAATCTTTTATTGTGGAAACAAACACCTATGGTTAAAGAGGATGCCTTCCTTATTCTAGCATCAAAGAAACAACATAACAGTATTTTAAAATAGCGTTAATGCAACAGCATGCTCTACATGTTCACTCATAGTTCAAGAGCCCATCACATTTTAATGGTCTATTAATGGAAACTGACTAATTACATCTTCTTATTGACAGAGAAGGAAAACTGTTGAAAACTGTTACTGATGTAAGTGCAGCAACTGATGAAGTCACATGATTTATGAGTTAATCTAATGAGTTAAGCTCTGTCACAACACAGAGTATACAGCCAGATCCACCAACAAATCATCAACTGACATTTGTAGACATCATCAACTGACATTTGTGGACATCACCTCAATGAATCCAAAACATCCAAGTTTTGAAAGGTAAATATCTCTCAATAAGCAAGCCATTTGCAAATACATTGCATTCAAAAAAGAAATTCAGTACATGTGCACCATGTAAAAAATATGTAAGTTTGTATCAGTTCTGAATCCCTTCACTCTGATTTTCAGTAATTCCTGATACTGTAAGTCACAATTTCAGAAGCAACTGTAGGTATAAATTGCATCCCAGCACAAGGAAGGTTCTTGTTTCATTCTTCTGTGTATGGTCTTCTAAATCAGTGTAGTGAATACTCAATATTCCATGAATCAGCAGCATCTGCAAGTGCCAGTCATAAAATTCCTTTAACTAAGGTCCAAAAAAATGTTGCATATGTGCACTGGGGTTTGAGTCCAGAAATTGCTGGGCTGAGAATTGTTTATTTAATTCAGATCCTTTCAAGTCAGCCAAAAAGACTTTGAACATATGCAAAATATGTTATCTGGGTTGTAAATTTGATAGAAGCTGTCTTGAATACATCAGATTTTCAAAAAGAAAGACCTTCTTAATACATTTATTTACAGTATGGAAAATGGATGGCAAAAAAAAAAATAGATTACAGTACTTTATAATGAATTGGCTTATCAACAGAAAAGTACAGTAAAATGCATTGGCCGAAAGTAAAGGTTGTTCAAACATGTTAATTTGCAATAGACTATGAGCAAGTGTAACCAGCTGTCTGTTGTCATGAAGTAACTTGTTAAATTACTGCTTTCTGATCACTTACCGTCATGTAGGCAAAACATGAAAGGCAGTTGACTTTGATACTAAACCAGACGCTCAGGAAATTAAACCCACAAAACTACGTAAGTTTTCAAAAACGTTTAGGATAAGCAAGTCACTCAGCAGCAGACCATTACACAATGACAGACATAGGAACAGAGACCAGACTGTGGGTTTCAGTCAGCAAAGCATTTCTCCCCCACCACTGTAGAGACACACTAAAAACTAAAGGATGTTAACAGCTACCTGTGTTCAGAATCGTTAATGACCCACAGAAACCTTGGTATGGAGAACAACAGCTCCAGAGCCTCAAATGGGCTGCTTTCAAAAATCTGAAGGACTCTTATTCCAGATGGAGATGAGACAGGAGATATCTTTTATTGCACCCTTCCGTGCAAAAGAAGCCATTGCCATGTTCATTGTTCCTTTTGGTTAAATGAAGGTTTAGGTGAGAGGGTCTGCATTTAGGAAAGCAAGCAAATCTCTCTCCCCCTAACACCGAGTTCTTAGTCTTCAAATACTTACCACAAACAGGACTGATCTAGTCCTTCATACACTTGGAGTGAACTGCTTAACAGATGAACTGCCTATAAAAAAAACCTTCATTCAATATACATTTGTAATGTCTTTTTTTTGCAAGAGGATGCTTCAAAATGATGCTATTTTCTTTCAAAATCATTAAGATCACAACCGTTTTTTTCTTACTAACTTCCATAGTTGCTAAGTTTCAGTCACAAAATCAGGGTTTCCTCTATGGCATACAGGATTGTGTATGACAATCACAATCTGTGTCTCTGCACAATTCCATCTAAAGTATTTAAAATAAACTTTTGCTATGTCTGAAGATATAACAGCATTCTCTATGACTTAACCTAAGCCTTTGTTTTGTACACACAAGGTTATCTTAGCTTTCTGTTTTAAATACAGCAAAGGGAATCTACTTTTCTTCAGTTTATAGGTCTAATTGTTTAACAATAGCATTTACTATTATTTTCTCCTAATGCAAGAAAAGAACCAAGTCCCAAGCTCCAAACATTTGTGCCCTGTATTTTCCGGCAGGTTACAATGCCGATGGCAATGCAACTGAAGCAGGACAGTAAAAAGGCAATCCCCTACCTTGAAAGTGTTTGCATGTAACCCTGCATCCACAGGCAGAGCACTGACCCAGCAAAACTTCACAATGATATTATCTTCTTTTCTTCCCAGACCACAGGGAATATGTCAGTGTCTCAATAAAATGCGATCAGCTGCATAATCAAGTCCAAGTGGTACCTTTTACTGTTGGAGACAATTACGTTTACTTACAGCAAGAGAGCATTTCTGCATGTACGTGAATAGCAGTTTTTATATAGAAAATGTATTGATCAAAAACCCCCTTGAATCCTTGCTTTTTATACAGAAAATCTGATAAAAAAAATAAATCTCAATACTGCCCAACTGGCAGTACTTGAATTCCTTTCAATTACCAATCGTTAGGTTACACTGGGAACTGAAATGCAATTACATTGAATGCCAGGTGATACTCTGATGGCACTGGACATCTTTATTTGAACTGTATGATTCAACTTTTGAATAATATCCCAGTTCTCAAAGGGCAATGAAGAATTAAGAAGGTAATCCCAGAAAGTCAGCAATGCTTAGAAATGCTAGCTATTATTTGAAGATTTAGGATTATTTGGAATGAAATAAATCCCCAAATAAATGTTTAATTTTTAAAATTAAAAAAGGTAAAACCTTCATTTTTATCTCATGAATCTCAAGAAGTTAACCCTATACACAGGAAAGCCTGAGACAGCCACAAGACAATGCTATGTAACCTTTCTGTTACCAGCCTCATTTTCACATCAGTATATGTTAAATCACCAGTACAATTCTAATGGAACTAGAGAGCTTTCGAGCTGATATGTCAGCTTGGAAATTTTATGAAAATATCTAAAAGTTCAGTCAGATGTATTAGCTAAACTGAAAAGTGCAGATTAAAAAAAAAAAAGGAGAAAGGATAGAATATCATTTCTACTTATTTGTGCACAGAAAATGTTATCATGAATGCCATATCATATGGCTTAGTTCAGAGAATTTCCATCTCACTCACTGAACTGCTTTTCAGCTGAATTTGGTTTTATCTGAAAGTCCTGACATCTTTGAACTGACCCTTCAGTTCTAATATACAACCAAGGAAATCAACACTGATAACTAAAACAGTGTCCTGGAGTTATTTATGCTGTACTGCAAATCAAATTGCTTGTGGACATACAGAAAGCTCTCTCAAAAGGAGCAAGCATAAAATCTTGCAAAGAGAGGCTTCAGTAAAGGCCAAAGGAGATCATTTGGTTGAAGACAGGCTTAGCTCACCCGACTGCCATCCCAGACAGATTTCTCCTTCCCTGTTCCAAATTTAGAAGCTCCTTGTCCATCCTAAATAATCACTACACACTGCTGCATTCGAGCACACTTCATTTTCTCCTTTCTGCCACTGATGTTGAGAACAGACTAATCTTTTTCTCTCTGCAATTGCTTTTTTCTTACATACTTAAGGATTGCTCTTATGGTCTTCCCTCATCTAATCTTGTCTTAAGCCAAATGTCCTCGGTCTTTTGATTCATTTCCTCAGAGCTCCTGCTCCTGGAATCTCCAACTGCCCTCCCCAATCTCTTCTGGTCCTCTTCCGGCCTGTCCCCACTCCTCCCGAAACTGAGCTCCAACAAATGGACACTGTGAATATGCCATTTGCACTGAGAATGAATTATTAGTACCCAATTATTAGTACCCAATTACTAGTACCTGCCTCCATAAAAGGCAATTATTATTATTCCTCTGCTGTCTTTATTCTGATTTCACCTCTATACCTCTCCAGAAAGTTCCCTATGTCCTTTAGAACCTCAGAGGCCTCCTCATTTCATCGCTTACCTACTGCGAGAAGGAATGGTCCTGAAAATGGGTCCATACAAAATAGGTCAGATTTCAAAGTGCTGAGAATCCACTGTCACAGATAGATTTTCCCCTTCCCCCAAAACAAACACAACAAAAAAAACCACCAGTCAATGCAAGACTTCAAGATTTGCTATGGAGTCTGCCTCACATGCCTTTGTCAAACACCCATGTAAGCAGTCAGCAACCCAGCCTGGCCAGAGCTGTGTGTTTTCATTGAAAGGAGTCCTCTCAAAACACCAAATGGGCTCTGACTCAAAAAGCAACTTTTACAAGGATTTAAATGACACTGATAAACTTTTGAAAGTAGGCAAAATTCAAAGTATTTGCTTACTCAGTTTTAAGTCTCTACAAATCTCAATTCGGAGCTGTTATGTGATTCAGCTTCCAAAGTCATGTTTGCTCTTAGTCCAGCCATCTTGCAGTCACTCTCCCTGTTGCAAACACGTGCTCAGTCCACTTCAGGTCCATACAAAAATTCTGTCAGTTTGAAGGCTGAACTACCCACTTCATCTTCTCTCAGCAATCTTCGTGCCACAGAATCAAACCAGTTGCTGTTTGAAGTCCACGTATCTCCCATAAAGGGTATCCCCAAGTGGCACTTACAATGCCTGAGGATGCAGGGCAAATTGTAGGCATCAGAGGGCAGACTCTCTAGGAGTAGGGTCCAGGAAAGGGACCCTACCCACTCCTCCACCACCTTCTCCTTTCATACTTTTTGGAACACAACATTCCCTGCTTTCACCTTGCACTCCCAAAAGCATCATTTACTCTAGGGAAAGCAATCTCCTTACCTGTATTTTCTTGCCTGTTCTAGACTTCTGGCCCTTCTTTATCTTAAAATGAAATAAACCACACAATTTGTGCCCCAGAAACAGTGGGTGGTGGTTTCATGGTGTAATACTTAACCGGTCTAATTCATTTTCAGTCTCTCGCAACCTAACTAAAATTTCAAATCCCATTTTGAAGCAAATAAAGCACAAATAAAAGACAAAACCAACAGCAATATGCAGATGTTCAGGAACTGGAATCAAGCCTGAAAAATGCCCCCCAGTATTCAACATGCTTTAATGTGCAATCACCTGAATTGCTTACTGCAAGTACAAATGGGCTATTGTAGTACAGTGATGTTTCAACCTGACGGCCAGAGGGGGGTAGCTGTTGCTAGGCAGTAAGGAAGAAGTGCTCTATTCCAAAGCTGCACTATCAACTAAAGCTGGGGGGGAGAGAAGGGGGAAGAAAAAAATAAAGTAGAATATCATTACTTATTAACTGTAAATTTTGGTATGCTTTGTTGTCTCTTTTCCTGCAAAGATATTATGACCTGAGTCTGAATTTGCTCTTAATGTGGTGTTAAGGGAAATAGGGACAGACACGAAGACACAAAACAGGATTCAGCAGTGGAGCAAATTTTCACTGGTTATGCATGTACAGAACATGGTCATCTTAGCTACACTGCAGAAAATGAAAATATTGGCATGGTCAACCTGCACTTCTTTTTACATCCACTCTAAGGACAAAGTCATCTATTAAACTAGTTACCAAGTAGAGGAATTCTGGGAGGCAGATGGTCTATTTTTTATTAACATGACATGAATACTCACTGTCTTGGTAAAAATCTACCTGTGTGGATTATGCAGAAAAACGTTTCATCGCACATTTCTGAAAAATCTGTGACATCAACACATGTGACACAAAAGGGATTAATATCAAAATGAAAACAACCAAGAAGGGGTTGAATGCCTGAATGCATTTAAGAAAGCTGAATCATACAGAGCAGCTTCATATTTGTTAATCAGGACAGAGAGAAGTAAATCCACAGCTTTAGCAGTGCAGCCACAGTCTAAAATGCATAAACAGACAAGAAAATTAAAAAATTTGCAATTGTAACTATACCTGAAGCAACAGTCACTAAAGTACAGATAATCTGTAAAGTCTGTGGTTTGGGGAAACTAACGATAAATGGAACTGAGTTTTACTGGAAATCTTGGGGGGGGCGAGGGGGGGGGGAGAGGATATGAATTAAATAAATTACACCCTACGTAACAAATCCAGGAACACAGTTCCATTGCAGTCTAATGTGCATCGTGTCCATTCTTTAACTTTCTCCACCCACCCCTAAATGGCTCAGATTAACGGCCCATATTGCTGTGTACTCACTGACGCTTTTCACTGAAAACAGAATCCAGCCAAAAAGGAAAAAACACAGCCGCAAAAGATCCAACAATTCCTGGGCATTTATTCCTCAGAGCAACACATGGTAACTGCAAGTTACAGATTTTGCATGCAGCTATTTTAATACACTGGTTTAAATCATGCAAGTGCAAATCCATATGTAGACACTACTTTTAAGTAGCTGTTCCGTTTAATGATAAATCATTGGAAGCTTTTACTACTCTGCATTTCCTCCTGGCTGAAAGTATGCCCACAAGGAGTTTCCACTGCCACAGAGCTTCAACATGTCACCTGGCACAAACTGCAAACTCTCCTCAACTCAACCCCAATTAAAACTATACCCAAATAAACTCCTTTTAATCAAACATGTAAACTGAAATTTAGATCAACTCCTTTAATTTCTTGCAGGGCAAAGACAAAGACAACTAAGATAGGGTTTTACTGACCTCTGAATTTTGGTTAGATGCTTAATTGAGTTACTTTTAATTGAAACTTCACTTAAAGTATAAGCAACAACTACTATGAGACCTCAGCAATTTGGGGCATGTTAGAAAGCAAAAAGGAGTAGGAAAACTACATTACTGTGAGCCTTGCTACTGAACAAAATAATGATCTGGAAATGCATGCAATATTGAGTGAAACAAATTGTGGATTTTATTCAATCTGATCGCCAATTAAAATTAATATCACATGTGGTGAAGCTTAGAAATTCACTTTATCTGAAATCATTGTAACACAGAACACAAGGGAAGATGCTAAGCATATTTTTAGTGAAGTTAATAGTTTTGCCAACAAAATGCAATATTAGCTGTGATATTTATGTAAGCAATATCTTCCAAAGTGCTTACAGGATTAGGAAAGCAAGAAGACTTAAGCTTCTGTTTTGAATTGCATGTAGGAGAATTTTCTCTATACAGTGTTTCAAATAGAAAATTTCCTAAGCTAACACAGTAACACTACATAAATGCAGTCTTGGTATAACCATGTCAGCACAAAAAGGCTACAGTTAACCAAATGCGCAGGTCACTGTGAATTAAGAGTAAGTCCTTAAAAACGGGGATTTCAAAGAGAAAATTCTTTGCTGCTTCATCTTTCGCAATGAACTCTACACTGTCAAAACTGTCAAATCCTGCCTATAACTCCTCTTCTTTCTGAGGTTTTGTGACCTGCTTTGGTTTGGGGTTATGCGTGGATGTGGGTGTAACCTTGTATCAAGGGGTTGGGCTTTTTTTTTTACCATTCTTTGTTGGAGTTTTTCTACCAGATCTCCTCACCATCCTCCTCTTCCCACTTCAAACTGTCCCTTGGTAACCCATCTTTGACAGCTTCACATCTGCTCTCTTCTGTTACCACATTTTACCCCTGAAACGTCCCTTGTCGGCTTCAGCCCACTATTCCACCATAACATGGTACTCTATGTACTAAGCTGATAGGATCAGCAAATAAATAATAAAATGTATTTGTGTCTTGGTACCGAATAAATGACTGATGAGGCAAATAGACCTTGAGTTAAGAAAGCAAAAAAAAATAAAACAGAATGAAGCTTGCAGGGAGCTGGACTGCATACGCCTCTCTCAGACCTTCATCCTGCACATCATGGAAGAGGAAACACTCAAGAAGCATGGGCTTATAAGTACAACTTAGAATATCCATATGGTGAGTGGGGAGAGGAATAGCCTTGCTGCTGGAAGTATTCTCCAACCTTGTACTCAAGTTTTAAAATTTAGATAAAATTTTTAGATTAAAGTGATGTCACCTGAGCTGACTCGTCAATCTGTGCCCACACGTTTGCCCTCCAGGCTAACAAAAGGCACAGGTCCCTATCAAAATGGGTAAAAGCTTTTTCCACATTGATAATTAGGTTGTAAGTTTTATTTAACAATATTACTCATACTTTTCATGACTAATACGACACCTCTTTCTGGGAGGAACAAAAGAGCAGCTTATTTAAGGAGATTTTTAATGAAAAAAAAAAATCAGTCAGACTTTGCATAACACTGTTAGCCAAAAAACATTTACAGAGGTGAGAAACAGGAAATGAAAAGAATTTTGCTCTGCATTATCTTATCTTCAGTTCACCTTAGCCACTATATTAGGTTATGTGGTTTAATGACACATTTATATGAAGACAACAATAGCTTTATAGCTTGCTATATACTACTTTGCTAGGATGCATTTTTTAAATCATCAATAAAATTACAGCCTCTAGATATATATTTAGTATACTTATGAGCAATTGGAAAAACTGAATTAATCAAATTACCCAGAGCCAAGATTTCTTTTTTTTTTTTTAATGGATGGTTAACATTAGAATCCCAGATCCATATTTAGCCTTATAAATAAATAAAATCTTTAATTAAAAATGATGAGCACTGAAAATTAGGTCACATATGTATGAGTTTTCTTAAAATGTTAAGCAGCCAATACAGAAGACTAATTCTTCGTCAGGTATAAAATTTTCCCAATGAAGACTGGCAAGTATGCAGTACTGTGTGTTTTTAAGGGCACAACAAGTCGTGCCACTTAATACTCAAATGGTTTATGAAGTCACCCAGATGTCAGCCTCAGGGCTTGTCTTGTTTCATATATTTGTGAATGACCCAAAAAAGTAGAAGAACAACATTCAGATGGGTGAATGAGGCAGAGTTAAGGGGTATCAACAGTACAGGAAGTTATCCTATGGGAAGTTGTTGCTGCCCCATCCCTGGAAGTGTTCAAGGCGAGGATGCATGGGGCTTTGAGCAACACAGTCTAGTGGGAGGCATCCCTGCCTGTGGCAGGAGGTTGGAACTAGATGATCTTTAACGTCCCTTCCAACCCAAACCAGATTCTGTGATCCTCTTCTACCTGTTCAGAATTCAGCCCTAAAACTCAAGAGACACTCCAAATGTTCTGCTTTCAAACAATGCTGCTATGTTATCAGCAATGGCAATTCCCCAGTCAACTCATGCATCTCCAGCCAAATCTGTTTCCACTAAAGGGATTATTGTCCCAAGCCCTCCCCTACCTCTTTGCCCTCCATCTGAAAATGACTGTTTATTCAGCTCTGCTGATAAAACAATGAACCCACCTCAATCAAAATAGTCTGGGTTTATTCGCAGGTTTTAAACACTCTATATTTGTTAATCCAGCTCATCAACTAGCTACCAAAATATTTTTCTGCAGGAAGTCTCCCTAAAACTAATTGTAATCTTTCAGCCAGCCACCATCCAACAAGTCCACTTCCAGTATTTCTCTAGCACACACAGCAGGCACCAGCAATTCTGTTTCCTGAAATGAAATCACCACATCAAAATCTTCTAGGTGAATGGGCCTGACCTTTTAAAAGGTGTGCTATTATTAAGATAAAATATACCACAGGACTCCAGCAACTAAGTTAAAAGCTCAGAAAGTCACTGGATGACATGAATTGAGACCAAGTGGTATCTACTTAATGAAGTATACCATCTACTACAACTAAAGCAGCTTTCAATATCCGACATATGCTTTTACAACAGAAGGATACATCTTCATCAGTGAATGACATAAAAAACCCCACCATAGTTAAAGGCATTGAAAGGCATATTGTTCTTATCCATTCATATTTCCAGAACAATGATGCATGAGATAATGACTGTTAACACATAGTTTTCCACATGATACCAAAGTAAGGATAAACATCAAACCAGACTAATCGTAAGAGGAAAATACCTACTTTTCTTCCTATCAAAATTCAAGTCTCTTAGATGAACATGTAATTTTAAAGCAAATTTTAAGAATTGTGGGGTTTTTGTTCAGAAGTCAGAGATATGTAGAACATATATATAAACCCACAGGCATAACCAGTAAGCCATGCATGCACATGTGTGAGAGTGGGTATATGCGCACAGCACAAACTGCTGCGACTGGAAGAAGCCTGACAACTGCTTAATCCGCAGCCATTATTTTCCAATTTAAGGCTGATTGCAGAAACACTTAGAAGATTTCAGTGCAACTCCTGACAACAGCAAGCAAACAAGATGTTTGGGACACAATCTGCCTTCTCTACCCTTGGACTCTTCTAGCTACGGTTCAACTTGTCTCCTGCCAGACGAAGCACAAACCCCACGAGACACAGCTACAACCGGCTGCTCCTTCCACCAGGCAGCGTCATTCACGAAAGCTTTGGAGAAGGCCCCACAACAGCTTCCAGCATTAAAGGGAAAAAACCCCACACACGTTAGGCTGTTCTGCTAGGTAAATATATTCAGCTGTTTCTCTGGCTCTCTTTGTAAAATGCCCCTTTAACTCTGCAGGGCCACAGCTGACAAAAACAAAAGACTGAAAGGGAGAATGAGAGACATGTTGTTACCAGCTAAAAAGTTTAACTAAACAAAAGCAACACCTGTTTTTCCCATTTGCAATTATTCTTTCTTGTGTATTTGGATTTTAACACACTTTAGACCACCTGTATTTTCCAAGACACAAAGAAACTACCAAGCCTACTCAGGATAATTTATGGCTCCTTAGTATCTTTTGGAAATAAGACAATTACGGGAGCATTTTCAGAGTCACCAAAAAAAAAAAAAAACCCCAACTATCAAATGAGGTCAAAAGTGTAATGCAAGCTCTTGTGATAAGAAAAATCACAGGATCACCACACATACACTGAACTCTGTCTATTTGGGTTAATTACAGAGCAAAGCTGTGCCATGTATTCAACAAGCCCAGAAAGTTACAATATCACACAAAGGGTAAAGTTTAGATTAATCAAAGCTTTTCTATGTATTATTGTCACATTCATCAGTTCTGCAATGTGACGAAGGCACTCATATTACAAAATCCTATCAGATGTGAGCACTTAGAGAAAGCATTATTCACATTATGTTTCAAAAATCTTCTAATGCCAAAATCAACTGTAATTCTCTCTTGCACTACACTGAGGAAATGCTCAATTCAAAAACACCTGTTTTTACCAGAAAATCCATTTGTGAACCATCACTGTACAAAACTGTTTTCAGCAATGAAACGAGTATTTTGCTCACCCTCCTAAAACAGGTGGACCAATGATGTACAAAATATTTTCTTCTAGTAGCCTCCCTCAGCAGGTAACTACTGAATTTTAATAAACCTCCCCAATATAACTGAAAACATAAAAAGATACACCCAAAAGCATAGAAGTCACTTACATAAAAAGCTTTAAAAAGCCTGAAATAGACAGATGAACATAATCTGATGACCCACCTTCAAAAGCAAGTATTTCCAATTATTTCAGCTCAGATTATCAAATAATTCCTGCTAAGCACAGCATTAGAAACATTATTAAAATGAATGGCTGCAGTTGTCAGATGATGAATGTGTAATAAATATGGCATCGTACATATGATCTTAAGGAGACAATATGTAATGATTTATTTTTGAGAGACTATCAATAACACACGAATTTTAACATGGTAATTTTTTTTTTATCTCCTAACAGGCACACTCAGGAAGAAGTGGTAACTGAAAAAAATCAGAAGTGTTTTGGGATTCTTGACTATATCAATTTTATTATTGCTTACAATATCCAGAATATATTTGGCATATCCCCAAGAAAAGTCCAGTCAGTGCTTCAAATACATAAAATACAGCCTAAAGCAATTTCATAAACATATGCCGGAGCAGAAGAGCAAAAGCACAAGACACAACAACCTGCCAAGATACTACTGCCTATTAACTCTCATTTTAGGCACATCAGTGACAAACTATCAGCAAGAGTTTTACAGAAAAGAATTGCTATTACTGAGAAAAGCACACGGTACTTGCAATGCCATGCCTGGTTCATGCTGGAGCCTTCGCCCCCCAGCTTTAGTCTCAAATTCCTATGGAAATGCCTACAGCTACAGATAAAAAGTTTCTAGCCATGCAAATCTATTTTGCATTTATCTGAAGTCCTAGTTCCTGGAATACTGTGATGATGTCAGATTTTCAGTTTTCATTAAAAATCATTGAGCTCTTAGGATTCCAAAAGAGAATGTGACAGAAATGACCCAAGAACGCTCAGCAGTCAGAAAAGTATTCCTATTTAATATAGTAACTTTCATTGCTTAAGCAAGTTACAATAGAGAACAGATGAATCATTCTGCTATGTGGTGGCAATTCTGCCTTACGTGATATTAAAAAGAATAAGGCAGTGACACAGTTGCAGAGAGGGACAGTGGTCTTACACTCCTTTGATCTGACGCTTTGCAAGCTGCCACAATCTGACCCAGCCCTACCTGTGCTGCCAGAGAAGCGAAGGTTTGGGGCCACTACTGCAGGGCCCTGTCAGAAATGTCACTTGCAGCTGGCCAGCTATGTTGCCTTTGGGGTCCCTTCTCTTGTGGGAACCTCGTGGCAGCCTAGAGGATTCAGCATGCACAAACCCACTAGAAGATATTCAGCACACATGGGGTTTTGGATGCTACCAGGAACGGTGGCACTCCTATCGTCTAGGATGCAATCACAGTTACAGTGAATAAGAGGTATACGGAATTGAAATTCTCCAACTCCTGCTCACTGGATAGCCACATTGCAGGATCTATGTTTCTGTATGCAGATGGAAAAAACTGAGTCTGGAATACTGCAAACATTAAGCCAAACCCCACTTCAATTTACACTGATGAGAGGAAAAGGATGTAATAAGATATGTGTAAAACCCACTCCCTATAATATAAAGAAAACTACTCTAAACAACAAGAAGCCTGTTCTGGAAACCCCCCAGGCTAACAATTTCATTTCTGACTGCAGAGATATTACCTTGTTAAATCAACAGTCAGTGAAAAGGTTCCACCACTTCCTGTAAATGTATTCCTAATCCTTTCCCTTTCCTCTGTAATCCTGACACAAGATGCAAGGCACATCGTTTGGCCCTCACAGAGGAAAGTAAAAGCAAAGCCACAAACCCAGTACAGATTTTGACTCATTCCAAGCAAATAAATAAGAGTTTAAAGTTACTGTCTTCACTTAAACTGAAGGGAGTACTTGGCATAGCAGCATAAAGAACCAGCTAGCAGTCCCTCACAAGCCATTACTGATGAAAAAAGACATACAGTAACAGTTTAAGAGCAATAAAGTAATTATTTAATAATTGCTGAGAATGTAACAGTAATTTACGTAGCTACCAGTTACATTCTTTAGATTATAAGATAATACTCAGCCAATACAATGGTATTTCTTACTTGCAACACAGTGACCCAAGGATGGTACAGTTTTGTTGCAAGCTCTGTATATGTTGTGAATAAATGTGCTATAGCAATAAGGTAGACGAGCATAACTCTTCAACCATCTCCTATAGTGTGACCATTCTAATTTAAGAGACAGTCAAGCAATTTTGATGAAAGCAGAAATTTAGAGCTTCTTTGAAGAAGTGCAACAAAGCTTGTGAAGGGCCTGGAGCACAAGTTTTAAGAGCAACAGGTGAGAGAACTGGAGTTGTTTAGCCTGGAGGTTCAGGAGAGACCTTACCACTCTCTACTACTACCTGAAAGGAGGATGGAGTGAGCTGGGGGTTAGTGTCTTCTCCCAAGTAACAAGCGATAGGACAAGAGGAAATGGCCTCAAAGTTGTGTCATGGCGGTTTAGATTGGAGTCACCATCTCTGGAGGTATTTAAAAGATGTGTAGATATGGCACTTAGGGACATGGTTTAGTGGTGGACTTGGCAGTGCTAGGGTAATGACTGGACTCGGTAATACTAAAGGTCTTTTTCCACCTAACTTATTCTACTTATACCAACTTCAGTGAGAAGTCTGAACATAGGAGTGAGAAAGCTCCTATTTATGTCTGGAAAACTCTCATCTTCTCCTTATTCACCCAGTCCTCTGAATACAGACAGATTTTTTTTTTTTTTATTTTTTTCTCTTGATGCTTTTGACAGATTATGTAATCCCAGAGCTGTCCATAATCAATTTTGGCACAAAGGCAATTACCCTTGCACAATCTGGCAGACAAATGAAATGTCAGAGATAGGCACCCCAGAGTAATGTGTTGTAATTTTTTTAACAGGTATGATAGGACAGCACAAGATGGTGAATCATCACTAGTCAGTTAATCATAGAAAGGGTAATGTAAATATAAGATAAATACTTCAACTACTAAGTAAAGGGTATGGAGAAAAATAGACCTCAATTAATAAAACAAAACAATTTGACTTCCTGCCCACTGAAATCCACAAACAGTCCTTATGTGAGTATCACACATCCCAGCTACTCAGTAGGCTTGGAATCCGCAATGAAGCAGCCAAGGAAATCCTCCTGATAAAGTAGCAGATGAACAGCCATCTGAGACCTGCAAGAGGCATCATCCTCCACCCCAGCATTTCAAATAGGTACCTGGAGTGCAGGTGCCACTTGTATCACTGTCCCATATTGCTCTGCCTCAGAGCTCAAGCTATCAAACCAGCTCCAGCGCTGGTGCTACAGTCCAAAGCAAGTCAGGATCAAACAAGTATAAGATGATGACAATGGTTTTGTTTTTATAACCACCATAAGATAGTGCCTGCTTAAGACACCAGCACATCTGTGTCTCTTGCCTCTGAAAAGGTAACAGAGCCTCGATAGAGGCCTGCATGCAAGGTCAAGCAGCAGAGCATCAGGGACGCACAATATGGATGACCAAAAGGTCCACTCTTGTCACCCTTCCCCAGAACGCAAGGTGGCAGAAGAATAAAAAGCCACTAACAGGAACAAAGCCATACAGACACAGGCTGTCTCCAAGGATGTCGCTACAGATTAGCAACATACACTTTGCTTTCTTAGGTAGGACGTTATTTATTAACACTGTAAGTAAAAACCTGTCATCCCAAGCCTGCTTTTCTTGTTTACCTCACCTCTCCCCTATCATCTTAAATCCTGCTATTCTCTCTCTTTTCTCAACTCAAGATTACTTTTGGTCGTCTTATCAGTCTCTTCCAGACTTGTAAGTTTCAAAAGCAGATATATTCTCGACGCACATGTCTGACAAGTTTGGCCGCACTTTTTATGTCACCTGTAGTGACAGCATGTCACACAGCACGTTGCAACTGCAGATAAATACAACTGCTTCTGAACATGCCCAAGGACTTTCGAACCAGACAGTTTTCTTACTTTTACATGAGAATTTCCATTTTGACTTTTCCACTGGATAATAGTTATTAACCTAATGAATTTTATACAGTCAGAAACCACTAGTGAGTCATCAGTGCACCCAAAGTTGGGTGAAAGCCTTCACTTCAGTCAATAACTGAAGAAACATCAACTGTTAATAAAACAACATTATGCTTTTCTTAATCTCCAAAATGTAGAGTTTGAAAATTTCCATCAGCTTTTCCACAAGCAGAAAAATAAGGGAAAACTGTTGTTTCCCCTCCCTCTCAAAATCACTTGGAAATCAGGGTCAATTTCATCAACACACATATAGTCATTATTCTTGGACCTAATGAAGGAAGTGTCTTCCTACATGACACCACGGCAAAATCCAGGCTCTAAATGAAAAACCCAGAAGGTCAAAGAGGAGATGAAAAGTCAACACCTGTTCCAATTTCAGCTGCTGTGAGTTGCAGTGCTCTTCCATCCAAATTCTGCTTCTATTTCAAATAGTCTTACACTCAATTAAATTCAGTATCACCTAAACACAAGTGGTCTTAGGAAAGAAAAAGAAAAACAAAACAAGAAACACACAAACAAAAACCCCCAACAAAACACAACAAAAAAGAGCCCAAATTAATTCATAAGATCACAAATTTACCATGCTAACTTGAAATTTCTGTATAACGATGATAATGTATCAACTGCTTATTATGCACGTGTTTTGTTGGCAAGTTATTTACCTGAACACAGCCAATTTCATTGTTGTTGTTTTTGTTGTGGTGCTGTTGTTTTTTTGTTATTTTTTGGTGGTTTGTTTTGGCTTTGGTTTGTTTGTTTGCTTTAATAATGTCAATACTACTAATGGCAGGAAAAGGAGATAATAGATTTCTGGTTTTCAGATTTATTGATCACCACTATAGCAATTACATTATCAGCTACAAAATAAAATCCCTCAGAAATCCATAAAATTTCTTGTATTTTGATAAAAGAAAATATTTCAATAGACAATTTCAAAATAAAGGTTGTTTCTTGGACAAGCAGTGTCTTGGACTTTGTCTGTTCAAGAAAATACTTGAAATTACATTTGCCCCAAATACAGATGCTGTTGTATACCAAACATACTCTATTTTTGAAGAAAAAGTTTTGTGTTTCAATGGTCCACATGCTATCATGCACCTTTTAATATCATAACACTGTTTCAGACAGAGTAGGACTTCTACTACAGATCTCCCTAGCAAGCAATAACTCAAAAGCAGAGAACGCTCCCCAGTGCTTCAACTGTATGTAGAGAATATGCAATAAATAACCTCTCATCTTCTTTTTAAGTAGTCTGTTTGAATTTAAACTGTAGCCATATTTAAAAGGTATGAAGATATATTTGTCATCTTTTTAAATCAGCAGTAATAAACTTATCACTACAAATTCAAAAGGGAGCAGCTGCTTATTAATGGAATAGCACAGTATAGGTCAGCAATTTAAAAAGTTTGTTTTATTAAATAATGTTCTTTATTAAATAATGATTCTACATAATCTGCAATTCAAACTTCATTTGCAAAGTAGAGGGAAATGGAAACACTAGTCACATTAATAAAGCCTGAAACAAGAAGATCTGGAAAGAAAAACTTGTGAGACTTATCTGGATTAGATTTTAGAATGGTTTGGGTGGGAAGGGACCTTAAAGATCATTTCTTTCCAACCTCCATGGGCAGGGACAGCTTCTACTAGAGCAGGCTGCTCAAGGCTCTGTCCAATCTGGCCTTGAACAGTGCCAGGGCTGAGGCAGCCATCGCTTCTCTGGGGAACCTGTGCCACTGCCTCACTATCCTCACAGTGAAGATCTTTCATGAAACCTATTGCTAGTATGAGGGTATCCCAGGAGGAACTCACTGTTTCACTTGCTGCAACAAGTGTGAGTCACTGCAGGCAGCCCAACACAAACAGCTCTGCGCGGGAATGCGACAACTTACATGCACACGCTTTCTTTCCTCTGAGCAATTGAAACTCTTACTGGCTACACAGTTCACCTTTTTCATGGTTAACTGTGCAGGTTAGACATGCTTTATTTGGGAGCCACATTATGATTTATAACTGCCATTGCAGACACAGCTCTACTCTTATTGCTTCCGAAAACGCTAACAACACATGCAAGTTTGGCTTTGCCTCTGAAAAATTCAACAAAGGAAAAAAAAAAAAAGTTTGGTGATTTAAATGAAATATTGGATTATTCAAGTGGCAAAATGTCTTTATGACAGGAGGCCAAATGCTGTATTTGAAGGAAGCATTCCAAGGTTTCCTATGCCCCGGTTAGATAGTATTGCAAATGACTACTCGCCCAAGAGATGTCACATCTGCCACCACAAGCTGCTACACACTTTTTCCCCTCTCCACCCAATCTTTTATGCAGAATTACCACAAAAATGATGGAGGAAAGCTTCTGCCTTTTTTTTTTTTAAATAGAAATATGGCAAAGAGCAGCCAGGCAACACAGAGGAAGCAAGGACGGATTTAGATGGTTAATGAGAGCATGCATTTTGCCTTACAAAATTACAAGATTTTTGCAGAAGAGTCAGAAACAGTCTACCTCAAGGCATAATACAACTGAGCCATAATTACTGACTGTGAATTCTTACAGTATGCTCTGATGCATTTGGCACTAGCACAGAAAAGGAGGCAGTTTCAATTACATGCCTGATCTGTGAAGTTTATTGATCTTCAGAAGTGGGGCTAGCTTGCACAGTCTTAACTGTGAAAGTTATGAGGATGCTGAAAATGTCGACTGTTTATCTTCTTGCCTTTTCTTTGTTGTTGTTTTTAATTAATTAGCAGTGTTATGGGTTGCTGAACTGGAGTCCACACCTTTTTATATTATTGGGCAGAGTCAAATTATGAAATATGCATTTAAAATTTTATAGCTAATTCTATATTTTCTTCACTTCTCATGTAAAAAAGCACAATATTTTGAAAATGTTGGATATGGACATCTTTTAACCTTGTATTATATTTTAAACTTTAAGATTCTCACCCAATCTTCCACTGAAATCAGAACACTGTAAGTGAGAAACAATTTAAAAATTGGCTTCATAAGACCTGGCTCTGCTATCTCACTCTCAGAACCCACCTCCCATAACTGAGGTAGAAATTATGTGCATAATAAATAGCAGCCTAACATTTATCTTAGGTATAACTTGAATATTAATGCTCATTGGGCAGAACTCAGCATGTTACCCAATATATTGCTGCTGTTGAAATGTAAGTCTGCATTTTCTCAAACAGAATGTTTTGCATCATCAGTGTGATAAGTGTGAAATTTTATGAATATATAAGTAGGTAGCAATATCGTTAGCACTCAGAAAACTTATTTTTTCTTCACTAGCTTGTTTTTGGGGGGATTTGTTTGTTTTCCCATAGAAGACCACTACAATCAAGATGTCTCATGTCATAGCCACTGCATTTCTTAGGGCTGACAATAGTTTTTTTTCCCCTCTATTTAAAGTAGCTGCATTACGGTTCACCTTTACGGAATTTCTAAGGATGTTGATTACAGTTTAATGAACATCAGAGAGCATCTGGCAATCATACCCCTAAAGGAGGCTGATAAATTGGCAGACCCACTGTGGCAAGACTGGCAATATCTAGTCTTTAAAAACAGCTCTCAAATACTTTCCAGCATAGACGAAAAAGTTTACAAAGAAGGAACTCATATTTTATTTTAAAAAGCATTACTAATGAGGTAAGTGCCATCCTAGAACAGAAACTGTGCCCAGTTCTGGTTCTTTTCTAAATCAGATTTTCCAGGTTGCAGGGCTCCTCATATGGATATGTGGGTGTTCAGCAGGAAAGTCAGGATCACAAGCAATGATAAGATATATTCACACTAAATCTTAAGCTCATAAAGTGTAGCTGGTAACAGTCCAAGGGTTTAATATCTTGACTACAGTGAAGCAGCAAAACAACTCAAGAAGGAAACTGAAGAAGAGCCTCACAGACCAACTACTTCAGATCTGTATATCAATTGGTTTGTCCAGGGAAACAGGAAACATAGCCAAGAGCCACCCAACAAAGAGAGCCAGAATACTCTTTCAGTTCACTAGTGAGATGGTTGCTGTATTGCTCTGTTCTGATGCTACATCCACCATAGAAAAACTTTTTCAAGTACAAACTCAGACATTAAAAACAAACTTAAGGAGCAAGCAAACAGGAAACTAATACCTATCTCAAACATGCTACCACAAGAAAGTTTCCAGTGTAACCAAACGGACCAGTAATTCAGAAAACCACATTGTTCTGATATCATCCACTTTTAAAGCATAATTTACCTGCTATTACTACAATGCAGATCTGCAATCATACATAAACATGCAAATAGTTTCAGGTATGTCTGAAATAGCACAATATTTTCAAATAGATTAGAATAAGAAATATTTCAATATCTTCATAATATATTAACAGATCATTTAAAATGGATTAGAATAGGAATAAGAGAGTAAAAATGGGCCACCATACCTTCCAGGAGAAAAAGCTGGTAGAGAATGCAAGGAATGGCTGGGGTAAGAAAATTATTTCACAAGGGCATTGACAAGTCAGCTAGCAAGATGGCATGGGAATTCACCTGGTTACATGCAGTTATACAATCAAGGGAAAAATGTTTCATGGAAGATGTGAAAATGACCCAAGTTTTTTTTCCAGGGTTAACTGATGCATTTCAATGAGGGCAACTGAGAAACATATGAAGCTAGAAGCTGACCTAGTGCACTGTGTAAGTACAGTTCAAAGACAAGGTGCTCAACACATAAAAAAGGAGAATAAAACTAAATAGACCTTTTCATCCAGCAGCAGTAAAACTGGAGGGCAGAAAACGATGTTAAATCGCTTAAGCTTGTTGCATCAACAAACCATATCAGAAAGTTAAAAATATGTGTCTCATGGTAACCATTCCTATGCAACACACCACAAAACAATAAAGCGCTCGCATCTAAGTCAAGTTGATCCCACATAATAACTCACCCTGGGAAACTCAGGCACTGGCGGTGTGCAAGGGAGGAAGCGATTACACAAAGAATGCAAAGCCACTAGAAAGTAAAGCAATTTACAGGTCCTACAGTGGAAAAGCGATAAACCACAGAGGGCTTGGAGCACTCATTCAGTAATAAAGCACGTGAAAAACCACCTTAACTTAATAAAAGTATCACCCCAGAAGACGAAGAGCATTCCATTATTTTAGTGGTTGTCAAGCAGTCTGCAGCCCCCTGTGTTCATCGAGCAGCAAGCACAGCCTAAAATGTAAATGTAAACTGAGGACAACAGCAAATGGAAAGTACAGATGTCTGCACAGTACAGAATTACCTGTGATTTCACTTCCCTCTTGGCCACCTGAGCACTTGTGGAGCTACATGGATAGAAGAGATTGAAAAACTACTAATACACCTTAAGTAATTTCACACAAACAATTCACACATTCAAATAAAGAATGGTAATTTTTAGTAAGCTGTGATTAAAGTTGTGTTAAAAAACAAAACAAAACAAACATTTCTAACACTGACTGAATTCAGATTATTATAAAATTGTTCTTCCTACTAATTTCAGATTTAGACAGAATAAGACATTAGAGGAACTTCATGGTCCTTACAACCTTAGCTTGGGACACTTACCAGTATTTGGGCTAGGCCCACTTACTCAAATTGTTTTCATATCTATCCTATGAAGATACAAGGCTAAAAAACCCAACAAAACAAAACCAAACCAAAAAAATCCAAACCAAAAAAACCCACCACAACTTTGTCCTAGATCATGCAAAGATTTTCAAGTACATTTGATTGGGCTCCTGAGAGAACCTAGGGAGAAGGGAGATTTCGCTAGTTCCTGCAGTTTGCTCCTAGCCACTTTAAAAACTTGTGTTGTCTAAGAAGTGTTTAAATGTTATTACTGCAAACATAAGCTTTGAATGTTAAAACATTCCTGTGCATCCAACTAGACTTGAGAAATTTCACAAGATGCTCATTTCCATGTTTTCAGACATCCAAACACAAAGCTTTAAGATGAAAACTTGATTTTTACTGTCAAAAAAAAAAAAAATAAAAAATCAGGAAGTAGTAAGTTCTTCATGTTTCAACAAAAGATGTTTCTTATAAAAATCACAGATGAATGCTAATTCCTGATATCAAGTTGGTCAACTAAATTGAAGCTTCCAGAATTATTCTATTAAAAGAGTTTATATCTCTCTCTTGGTAAAGAATCGAGTATTTGTTCCATAATACCCCTGTAAATACATAAATTCCCAACATCTCAAGTGTCTTATTCCTTCCAGTAATACTGTGCCTGAAAATGATTCAGGGAGTTTAAAATACAAAGCAATCACCCCCCCCACTCCCCCCTAAAAAAAACCCAAAACTAAAACCAGACCAAAAGCAAACCCAAACTCCTAACATCTTAGATGAACAAAGCTAAGGCACTTCTCTTCCACTAGAAAAAATCTAACAGTGATTTATGAAGGACTCTAGGGCACAGTGGAAAATGTATTTTGGCAGCAATCACAATTGCAATGGAACTGGCAGTCTAAAGAAACAAAACACTTTGCATTTACAGTCTCTTTGCTCTTCTTTAACCTTCACGCTGCTTAAAAAAAGAAGACAAACTAGATAATTTTGAATCTGCATATTGCATGGCATCAAAATAGCACATCTCCAAAGCTGATAAAACATATGCTGTCAGCAAAGAACAAAATGATCTCTTTGATTTTAATACCTGTGATAGTAGCATGATAATAACTGTGTGTGACAACTTCTCCCCACTCTCAAAATAATTACTGCTCTCTAGAATTCAACATCTGCGTTACCAGATGTTACTGTCAACCACGTAATCAAAAGCACTGCAGAAACCTGGCCAGCCTCCAGAGTATTTGTCTCAATACCTCAGCAGATGCAGGTGCTTTTCAGTAGTCCAATATTTTGTAGTGCAAATCAACTTATGTAAACAGGAAAACAGCATCAGCAAATAATGCATCATACCCAACCAGGTTCAGAGTAGTCCAAGACTGACATTTCTACAAACCTATTGAGAACTCAGATCAGTTTTAGTATTTCTGACACAAAAGTAGTATTCATAGCATCACAGAATGGGTTGGGTTGGAAGGGATCTTAAAGATCATCCAGTTCCAACCCCCCTGCCATGGACAGGGACACCTTCCACTAGACCAGGTTGCTCAAAGCCCCATCCAACCTGTCCTTGAATATTTCCATGGATGGAGCAACCACAGCTTCTCTGGGCAATCTGCTACACTGCCTCACCACCCTCACAGTGGGTGAGCTTCTTCCTAATATCTAATCTAAATCCACTCTCTCAGTTTAAAGCCTTCTCCCTTTATCCTATTCTTCACACACCCTTGTAGAAGTCCCTCTTCAGCTTTCTTGCAGGCCATCTTTAGGTACTGGAAGGCTGCTATAATGTCACAATATGTTTCTGAAAGGCCATTTCCATTAAGTCATCTTTAACTTCAACATTCACTTTCATACGTATACAAAATATGTGCAACTGGATGACACGTAAGCTATTAAAAAGAGGCATGCTCAGCAGAATTTTAAACTATTAACATCAAAACCATAGATCATTCATGTTTAAGACATACTGTAACTTAACACAAACTCCTTGCCTGAAAAGTATGATTTACATACAGTGCAGCTTTTACAGAAGAATTTTTCTTTTATCTTTATACTTCTGAAGTGCTGCAACCTGAAATCAAATTATCTTCAACAGGGAAGCAATCTAAACTCTAGCTGAACTTTCTAAATGAAAATAAACATATTTAAAACAGAATTAACTGTAGCCAAAGGGTAACAGTCTTTCAAAAAAGTATCTGAAGTACTTACGAAGCAGGATGTTTTCCATTTTGCACTCCTTAAATAATTAAACTAACAAGTTTAATACAAAATCAAATATGAGGAACAAGTATTTCTACTAATGACTCTTTTGTTATTTTCTCTCCCCAGTCAGCCAGAGATAAACCTTCCCTGTCCTATTTGGCTACACTTGCCTTTGTTTCCCAGGTCAGGCTGAGAAATCCCGATCCCAGGGATATCCCTTTCCCAAAAGACATAACACAGCATTT
The DNA here is from genome assembly GCA_039877255.1 of Loriculus beryllinus. Lineage (NCBI taxonomy): Eukaryota > Metazoa > Chordata > Aves > Psittaciformes > Psittacidae > Loriculus > Loriculus beryllinus. Next base: position 24,838 of record JBCJKH010001239.1, read on the forward strand.
TGGAGGGTAACTCTAAGCTGCTGCAGCATCTTTCCAGTCCCAGCACTGCTCTCCTGCAATCTAAGGAGATATCTCATTGAAAAGTTCAGCCCCTCTCTTCCTCCACAGTAAGGCACTGTGGATCCCCAGTGGTGCAAAAGTATTTTGGGAACCACTTGACTAACACACTGACAGGCACACAGAAAGATGTTGCTACAAATACAGAAGAGCTTTTCCTAACAGTTTTCCCAAAGCATTTTACACAATCAGCAAATTAGGTCTAATTTGCTTACGCCATTTATTTCTAAATTAAGGAGACATGTCTGGGAGGCTTTTGCTTAGATGTGAAATACTACCAAGAAGATAACTCAATTACTAAGAAGATCTTAGTAGAGCTGTGTAGCCCAAGAGGTAAAGCAGGTTTCGGCAAAAGAGTACATCCAGTATTTGGTACTTAGACATGAGTCTCTAAAGGGTAGTTTATCAGCCTACATGCTCAGATATATAATTAAGTCAGAAATTATTAGGGCCTTTATGACAACTCTACAATACTAGAAGTCAAGGTTTCCACTATAAAACTTTTTTCATGCATATAAAAATCAGCTGTCAGAATTATTTCTAGGTTCAAATAAGCTTGCTAGGCTCTCCACCTTCAAGCAAATTAAACTGAAGTGCCCAATCATTTTTAAATGGCACCAGTAGCAAGTTTGAGGGAGTCTGCAGCCTCTGAATATTCAGCCTTTAACCTCAACAATTAAGGTTTCATTTGCAGTAGTAGCTTCACCCTCTTCACTTCCTCAAGTGTGGGTTCAAAATTTAATCAGCATAAGCCACATGTGCAGGCATTAATTATAGGAAAAAAAAGACAGTGTTACTACCTGTTATTGCCATTCCAGTGGGTCAAAACAGAGTCATTTGAGTTCAAAACTCCACTCCAGAGCACTGGCCACTGTATGCACATACAGCTAATGAAAGCATCTTCCACCCCGGTTTCCAGGCTTTATAACTGATAACACAGATTTTAAAAATCCTGACAAGATTTTAAAAATCTATACTATTATGATCTTAGTTATTTTGTTCCTTCTATGCACAAAAGTATTTATTTAAAATTATTCAAAAAAAGCAAGTGCGTATGAATGTTACAAGCAACCTGATTTGATCTTCCCAGGACTTGCCTCAAAATGAAGTATTGCCATGGCCATTTTTTAAGTGAAAAGATAAATCCCAGTGTCTTACTCCCATTGCTCAGGTGTGCCAAGACATGCCAGACATCTCACCTAACAAAAAGAAAACATTAAAATGGCCACACTGTTAACCATAAATAATTAAAATTTAAATAAAAGACTCTGAACTTAGTTACACAATTGTAAATTCAGAACTCTGGGAAATTCAGGAAAATAATACTAGTAAACCTGAAATTGGAATCAAAACCAAATGTTTAAGTCTACTTCGAAAGAGAACTATATTAAATTTATGTTACTTAAATACCTATTTAGACCATCTCAAGGAGAGCTGCAAACTTGTGGGATGGATACCTTTCAGTGACAAAACCAGTGGAAATTGTATCAAGAGCATTTAAAAATAATATCATTTGCCTTAGTTCATCATGTGCTTTTCTACTCACAGCCACAGCTCCATTTTCAGTATCTTCAGTATATTGCTTAAAATGATATTTTTAATCTTTTTCATGTTTTTGGAGTTTGCCTATCTATAACTGGAACCATAATAACTTAAAACCCATCCATGGCTGAATTTTTCACCACTCCTTTCTGCTCAAATTGAAGATATACAAGAAAATGAGAAAAATTCTACATGATATTGCTGGGGGGAGGAATTTAAAGTAAAATATTTCACTACCTCTTTAAAGAAGTGTCCAAACAGCATGAACACACACTTCTCTTCTGATTCCCAGTGCATAATAATGGTCATGCAGCAATTCATGCTTGTCTTTTGTTAGATTGTTGTTTTATTTTGGTTTTGTTTTTTTTTTTTGTCAAACCAAATAAAGGTAATTATTCTGATGAAATCAAAACACGATCATGGTACATGCATTCTGAAAGGAATGCAAGTAGAATACCATCAAAGAGTCTTTCTTGATTTCATCCATTCTTCATTTTCACCAAATATTTAAGCCTCCTCTGAAAATTCAAATTTCATCTCAAGAAATAACTATTTTGTGAAGCTGTACTTTTGCACTTTAACGTTTCCATTCATTAAAGGCTGGCTAGATAAAATATTCCAGTAAGTCTGAAACTCTTCTGGTAAACAGGGAAATGCAACTGAAAATTTTGCTGCATTGCCTTCAAGAACAAATAAGGTCTTCTTCCCAGAGCTTTCCTCCATGACATACAATCAGAGCCATATAATCACCTGTAAGCAAATACTCACTTTAATTTTCCATACCTAGTAGAATACAGTCTCTCTCAAAGTCAGTGCTCACACAATACTGTAAGCAAAAATAATTTGATTTTACCATATATTCTCAAATATTCCCAGGGCAGTTTAAATACTGGCTCAAAAATATGCTAACAGAGATCGATTATCTCCCTCTTAGCTATAACAATAACACAGAAATCTTGAATACATTCTAATTTTTCAATGAATTGAAATACTGGTGGGGCAAGGAAAAATAAGAGCTTTTTGGCAAAGTTTTATAGCATTTGCAATTGAAAAAGAAGCTCATACATTGTTTGCAATACAAAAAAAGCAAAAAGATACATCCTCCACCTGGAGGTGAATCTAGAAAAAACCAGCAGTTTTCCATTACTATAACATCATCTAATTAAGGGATTACAAATAGTCAGTACCATGATATCCTTTTGCTGCTTCTGGAATAGCTGCCCTGCCACTCTTGCTAAGGTCATACTTTTTCCTTGAAGTTATCTTTTTACTGGCTTTATGAAACACTGTTTACATGCTGTATCATAGTCTGGCCTAAGAAACTAGGAAACTGTTTGTGTACAAACAACTACAGTAACCCTTACAGCAATTACTACCATCCTTTACTGTGTGAAATTATTTTTCCTTCATTCTAGAAAAAGTAACAATTTCTCCTTTGAAAGATCTTGAATTACTGGTGGAATACCACTATTCTCATTCCAAAAATTCTCTTCATGAATGGCACAAGAGCACGTAACAAATACTTAAGATTCATCTTTAGATAATTCTGTTTTCTATTATTTTCAGGAATGTCCCTAAAGAGTTTCTCACTTACTTAAAGCTCTAATTTGGTATAGGATAATTTGACTTTTAATATCCATATTAATTATGTTAATGAAGGGGAAGGGATCCAATCAGCACTTGTGAGACAACACCTGTTCAGATTTGGTCCCCACTGCACAAAAAAAGATGTGGACAGGCTGGACGGTGTACAGAGAAAGGCCATAAAGATGACTCAAGGGCTGGGAAGCTTGCTATGTGAGGAAAGGCTGAGAGAACTGGGCTTGCTCAGCCTAGAGAAAAGACAGCTCAGGGGAGGCCTGACCACCATGTTCCTGTATTTAAAGGGTGTCTACAAAGACAATGGAGACTCCAAGTAGTCACTTGGAAAAGACAAGGGATAATGGATACAAGTGACTCCTGGGGAGATTCTGAGTGGACACGAGCAAAATTTTCACAGAGAACAATCAGGCATCGGAATCATCTCCCCATGGAAGTGGTGGATTCCCCAGCATTGGACACTTTCAAAATTCAGCTGGACAGGGAGCTGGGCCATCTAGTCTAGGTAATGCTTTGCCTATAAAGGCTGGACAAGACAATCCTTGTCCCAGGACCCCTCCAACCTGGTATGGTATGAGTCTATGATTCAATCATGCTACCAGCATTTAACCAAGGTTATGACTCCTCCTGATACACTTGACTGCTTCCTGAACAGCAAGACTTTATTAACTTCAAGACATACTAAATCAGGAGAAAATGAGAGAGATGAAAGTGAGCCCTCACCTCTACAAGCCTTGCTCTTCCCCTGGGACCCACTGATCACTGCTGCCATTGCCATCGGTACACAAGTTCTGCAGCAGCGGCACTGACAGAACTGTAAAAATAGAGTTAGATTCATCCAGCCAGGATGAGACAAAAGCATGTAAAACCAATTTCCAAATCCGTAAAACAAAAGTAGGATTTAATTTGTTTAGCTTTGCATTTCTAAAATAATACCAAATCATTCTTGTTTTAACAGTGTTGGGGAAAAAAAGTTTTGCTAGCGAAGAGCTGCAAATCCCAGATAATGCCCAACTGCCTTGCAGTGCTATAAACAGCTCCACATGCCTTCTAGCAGCCTCACGATGATGCCTGCTTCCGTCTTGTCTCCTGCAACCACTAGAACTGAAATCCTCTGTTCTAGCTTGGTTTATTAATCAAAAGAGAGTACCAAACCGTCTCAGTCACCCAAGCTGAAACAACTCAGTAACAATAGAATCACAGAATAGTAAGTTCATCTAGTTCCAAGGTTTTTCACAATTGCTGCAGGACACACATTGAAATCACCTCTTGTGCTCCTCTGGCTGCTGTCTCCTGCTCCAGCTACTAGGTGCTACAGACACCGAAACATAGCAAGCTATATATCAACTTGCAGTTCAGAGCTACTGTTTGCAATTTTAAAATGTGATCAAAAATTCAGAATTCTCTTTCCTTCACACTGTCCTTGCACTTGTCATAAGGAAAAAGAGCAGTGCTACCTCCTGAGGAACTCATCCAACATCCAAACTACTAACGTTTTTTAAACTTGCACTCCAAGATCTTTTCTGTACATTAAATAAATCTTGCTGGTTTCAGTACGCTTCAATAAAATCTTTCAAAAGACTTATGAAGCACAGAGATTGGGGAAAAAAAAAATTAGAGAGAAACCACTAACTCACCTTGCCTTTTCTATGCCACATACATAGATTTTGCATCCTGTTGAACAGTAAAATGATAGTTTGGCTACAGAACACCCAACAAAATAAAGCCATTAAGAAGTTTGTTCCACCCATCACCTTATCTGTGTTGTGTAGAGTTTTTTTGTTAACTTAATGTTTGATCTTTCAGCCATTGGCTCTTCTTAATATCCTCCCCGCCCTATCCCCTACACCACCACACATGCAACCCTCCCCTGACTAAGAAGCCCAGGTATCTGTTTTCATGCAGAAACATTTCTCCACTGTGATCAACTAACTTGATTTTTTTATTCTACATTATACTTATTTCAATATGAGTAAGCCCCCCAACCTATATTTGTCTCTTGTAAGTAACAAGTAACTATATGAAGAGCTGACGCCCACCCTCCAGCGTAGAACTGTGTCCTTAATATCTCTGGGCATTTATAACAGAGTCATCTTTTTTTTTTTTTTTTTTTGAGTTCTTACAGTTTCAAAGGATCTGAAATTGGGATCAGATGGTAATCAGGCTTCAGCCACAAACACAAGAAGAAGCAGTACTGAGCACTTGAACATATGACAGTTTTGATAAGGGTACTGTAAATGACAGAACTTAGCTCCTATGCAAAATCATACCTATGTTTTCACACATGCACAAAACCCCATTTATAAATGGACAGCTGAATAAATATGCATTCTGTCTACGGGAAACTGTATTTACAAAACTTATTTCAAATTAAAAAAAGGTTTTCAATGTGAACAAAAGGAATAGCTGTATTAACTTTCAAAATGCAATGTCTCATTAATCTTTTTAGCATATAGGCTAGGTAATTTAGAAATTAAATCCCCCACAGGGTCTGTGCTAGGAACTATGCAAACTTAACTATTTGTCATCACAGGGTTTAATTTTCTTTAATAGTTCCTAGACATATTAACAAAGAAAAACAAGCATGATATCACAGAAGAAAACCATTTGTATTTTTTAAGTCAGTATTTGCGCTGCTAGCAACACAGCAGCAGGTTCCATTTGCCTTGCACTAAGGATATCATGAATAATTCAGTTTCCTGCTTTGCTCCCTAAACAGTTGACAGGGAACAGAAGCATTATTCATGACCACATGGCCTTTTTTGAAGCTTGTCTATTTATTTAATAATGCACATCACAGGGGCTATCACCCAGGTTGGCATTTATTAAAAGTAAAGCATTCAATAACTATTACTAACAAATGGCTATGAAACAGGCAACTTCTCAGAGCTACCACCTTTTGTTCACAAATAGCACTCAGCCAGCTATTTAAATAATTAAATGCTCTCAATCTGCACTGCATCAGTAGCCTTCGTCAGGAAACAGATTCCAGAACCACTGGGAACATGTTCCTGCCTTAGCCACAATCATAACTGTAAATATGTAAGCTGTCTGCTAAATCACATCTGCCCTGATGGAACAGAGAAAACAATTTCCATCAAAGGCGTACTGACATCTTCACAGTCTCTTTACCCATTTTTAACTATTAAACCTCCTTCCTGCTGTCTCTCTCTTCATGTTTTGAAGAAATCCTGGGTTCCTCCAGTTTATAGGTTCCAGTTTGCCACTTGAGCAGAAGCAAAATGAATTATTGCCACTTGAGCATAACACAAATATTGGATGGTTAAGTTGCTATCTGCTCACTTCTGTTAATGTTATCTTCTTCATTCTGTTAAGTAACCAAATTTAACAAAGACATTAAGCTGGTTGAGGACCAGACACTGCTTTGGAAGGAAATGTCAAAGCACACACAAAAGTCACCAGTTAGGAATAAAAAACCTGATGTTTCCAAGAAATAAGATTTTCATATATTTTATTCCTGAGCCATTTGAACACTTCATTTTCATAGAAACATTTCAATTCACTTCTCAACTTTTCTATTTCACTAAAAGAAAAAAAAAAAAAAAGATGGATAGAGAAAATTTTATCAAACTGGAATATTACCACCTTTTCACCCTTGAAAAAATACTCGTATGTGTATTTTAACTTGGACAGCAACTAATTCACCAGGAAATCATATATATGTAAATCTGTGTCAATTGCTTGTCCAAGGGAAACATCAACTTACACGAAGGATGAGACTTCTCCAGTGTTTAAAGATTACCCACTACTGAGACTGAGAAAAAGATGAGACACATAGAAACCTCCTACATTATTTAACTTCTTGTCTGTAGAGGGTACTCTAAAAATTCAAACACAGTCAGTTAGTTTAATTTTGAAAAGTTTCAGACTACACAAGTTCCCGTATTACTGGGAAAAGCCCCAACTTTTCATATTTGCTTCAGTATGGCACCTACTACTTCAGAAACTCATCAGCTTTCAAAGAGAACTGAAATGAGAATAGAAGCCCCTTAATGCAAGACTACTGTAGAAAACTGTTATTAAAATGGATTATTATTCAGACAGTATCAATTTCATTATCCCTGATCGATTTCTAGCAATGCTCCTTAGTAGCCTTCAGTTACAAATGCTGCATGAACAGGAACTTAATACTGCACTACAAATTGCGGTACTGCTGCTCCCAGTATATTTGGTAACAGTCTGACTTATTAGCAGGCTTCTAGTAAATAGCTGTCATAGGTGCTGACTGTAGGGAACTGTATGTCAAAACACCACCAAAGAGGGTAGAGAAAATTCTTTCCCTTGAGGCTTTGTTAATTTGATTTATGTGTACAGGCAGAAAACTAATTGCTAATTGTTGCAGTGCATAAGATGGAATTGCAGCACTCCACTCAAACGCCGTATCTCAAGAGTACCAACAGACCTCAGTTTTACACTCTGCTGATGAGAGATGCATCCTAAACAGGAATCTGAGAGTGTTTGGTGCTTGAGAAATTTTACAAGAGAAGTCTTCGCAATGCCCTGTGCCACCATCTCCTCAGAGATAACAGCCACCTCTGAGCATACTATACTGTATTGTTAAGAACTTGGGAGCCAATACAGTTAACTCAGCAGGAGCAAACTCTTGCAGTTGTGCAGGCAATTAGATAGGCCGCGTACCTACCACCACTAATAAAATTGTTAAGGGATTTTGTTCTGAAAGGATTGTTTCTCAGGATCTTTATACGTATGTCCTTGGGACCACTAGGCAAAATTGCTGATTCTCCTTGAACTGAGCTGCAAGGACTGAACAGTGAAGGACAACTTGGTCCAATTTCTGCATCCTCAGATATTTTTCCATTGAAAGCAATTGTCTTAAAATCAAAAGCTGGATGCCATCTCAGCAGGCAGTGTAGCTTTTTGCCTTTGCATTCTTTCTGTTAGAATAAATATGGTTTGGTTACATCTATAAACTTGATGGATGGCAACACAAGTAAGTTTTTTGCCTCTAAATACTGCCTTTTAGCCAGCATCAGTGTCAGAAATGCTCAGGAATGTCAAGAATTTCTTTTTCAGGTAAAGTCAAGTACAGGGCTTAATACTCAACAAAAGTCTCTTAAAATGTATGCATTTTTAAAATCCATACACATTTGACCATTTGTTTGTTTGTTTGTCATACTGAAACAGAAACAACCCCTTAAAATCTGAGCTTTCCAAACAGCCACAAATATCTACAGGCAAAGGGGAGAAAAAGATGTCCTGGGGACAGCCCAGGCAAATAGGAAGATTCAAGGTATTATCAGTCCCTTCGTTTCCCCAGGCAGGTGTGCTAGATTCCTCACCCCATGCTAGCACATCTCAGTTCATCATGCATCAGGAAAAGGAGTACTTGTCCCCATTCAGAATTGCCTGTTCTAATGAGGACTAAATTGCCCCACAGATTTCAGCAGTCATGGTAAAGAGGTAGATGGCTAACGGCCATGGAAATTGGTTCTCTGACTAAATCCTAACCAAACTTCTGCTACAAGTTTAAGGCAATTTTGGCAGATAAACTTTAATTTTAAAATAAGTTTATGCAATTTGAAAACAAGTGATCAGAGCAAAATTTTTTCATACTTTGCAGCCTATCAAAAACTAGAGTTGCTCTTTCTTAGGAAATAGGTGCCATACCAACACACAGATGTGTAGGAAAACATTGCAATGGGAGAATTTCTGGTATCAGGTCCTGTTTCACCTAATGAAGAACAGGACCATGACTCCCCTCCCAAGACCTCTGTTTCGTGTAACCTCACAGCAGTACTGAGCTGTTGCCCATCTTCCTTTCTCAAATTTCCAGGCTGAGCTTGTGAATGTTGCATTGAAACAGACACTGTACCACAAAAAAGGCAGATTTATGGGAGGTGGGGGAATCAGCCTCAAAAATTGCCAATCAGCTTCTTATACATTTTTCTAGTCCACAAAATCCACTTCTTGGAATGATACATTTCTGGGAAAATACTCAGAAGCCTCATTCTCAGTTTTCAACACAAATGACACATGATGTCCAGCCGCAACATCACATGAGACAAATCTCCCTGCCTCTCTTAAGAGAAAGTCTCAGAGGTTTGGCAAACACTCGTTTATATTCTTACATCCCAAGAAAACTAAAATACTTCTTTTGTCTTTAAAGAGTTTCTTAACTGTTAAGTTCACCCAATTGTGATTTTCTTTTTATTTTCCCTAGCAGAGACTGTATGCTGTTTTTAAGAAAGGAGCAGTAAGACATAAGCCATACTCGTGGGCTCTGACTACATGACTGGTGCATTGCTTAGAAAAAATATTTTAAGGTAACACTGTGTACTTCATTTACAAATGACAGTTAGACAAAATACAAATAAAAACCCCACCAAAAACAAGCAAACAAACAAAAAATGATCAGACTTCACTCTGAATGACTTCCCAAACCAAACATATGACAGTAAATATCTTTTTATGGTTACCATTAAAAAAATAATCAACCAAGAGGAAAAACTCTTCTCAGTGAACCGTATGGTGGACTTGAAACATGAAATATGTCCTCTGAATGTTAAAAGAACCATAAACTATGACATTTATTCAAAAAAGGAAGGGGAATTTTATAAGCATATGAGCATATGCTGTAACTGACCTTAACAGGAACAAATGTACATCTCCTTGTCAAACATTATATGAACATAATGCTTCATTCTTTCCTCTACAGAAACAAATGAAAGAGCTATGTCTATGTTGAGGGATTGGGGGTGTAGGGGGAAGGAGAGGAGGTAGAAGAAATAATAAAAAATGAAAAAATGAAAATTGAATGAAACTATAAAAGAGACGAGACTTTCAACTTTCTATTAAGATCTCTGAAGTACAGATATAGCCTATTTTTTGCTTAGGAAAAAAAATGCATTTGATAGAAGTGGCTATCTGTAGCCTAAATTTATCAAGCCACTGTTCCACAGATAGCACTCAGGTCAAGTGGGGCATCTTTTTTCCACAAAAGACACATCCCCATGTTCTCGGAGCCATTCTTCCCTGGGCAGGCAGCAGGAACATAAGTGGGAACTTTTACTTGTTTGACATTACTCTTATCTCCTTTCAAAAGGGATTTTGTACCTATAAATACACATCCAAACTATCATGTGAATAAAGAGAACCCAAGTGATTATACAGTGTGGAAATGAAACAGAATGCTTCCTTAGCTCCCAGTTACCCAGGCATGTGCCAACATCCATTTCTAAAGATGTAGTAGGCAGAAATACTCATTCTAATTATATTTACTACTTGTAATTTTTATGGAAATACAATAAACATGCAAGACTGTAGCAAACAGGATGAGTTCCCACTAAGATTTATTTTCTGCAATGCGTTCTTCAACTGCTGTCATGATAAAAAAGACAAAAAACAGAATTTGCTTGTGTACAGGGGACACCAAGACAACTGCTCAGATCACAGATAAAGTGAGCAGTGGTCTAAGGCAACAGACTGCTATGATCAGCCATGTAGATGTCAATAGGTAGCTACTAATTAACAGGAGTACGAACAAAATGTGTCTTTCCTAAGGGAAGCAGTGACCAGAGCTCCCTCTTTCTTTCCTCATACTCTTCCTTTGGAACTCGAGACTCTGCTCCTGTCATGATTTCCCATTCCTAGGATAGCAACAGCAATTTTGCAAGCAGCAGCCTGCAAATTTAATTAAGTCCAAATCTCCAAAACTGAAACCTTCAAAGAACTTCTAGGCACTCTTAACTCATCTGGTCTATGTTTCACAGGCTTTCATTCACCTGATACAGAGGTTTGAAGCTCCACAGTTTCAACAGTATCAATTATAACTGATCAGGGATAAGAAACACTTGAGTGTGGAAGTTTCTTCTTTCACTTTCAGAAAAAAACAAGTAGACTCCTTTTCTCACTGCATAGGCACTTCTGTTTCTTTGGCCTTGACCATGTAGGAGAGCTGCTGCTGCCTCTCAAAGCCCTTTGAAGAACGAAGTTATGGATGGCACCAGGCACCACTGACAAATCAATTCTTGCCAGAGATGGATTTGGGAGATTCTGCAAGTGATATTACCAGCTGGAAGGAGGAACAGATATGCCTCCAAAGGATAGTTAGTTATAGCTAGATGTATTACAAAGGGATTTAAACCTCCCTATTGCTCGAGGGAGTGGGAGAAATGATAGTAAAGAAATCATTTGAGTGAGAATACATAAGATGAAAAGCAGCATTGAAATGTAGGAGCTGTCCTATAAGCGTGACGAAGAGCAAAGCAAAGACTCCATCTGTGCTGCCTCCATCCCCAAGTCTTAATCCTAGAAAAAAATTATCCAAGAGGACTGTGAATCTGATAGCAGTCAAGCTATGTGATTGTTGAAAGGAATTACAGAGTAAAGCAGAATAACACTATAAGAATTTTAAAAATCATGCTTGTGAGACTTAACTAATCTGATAAATAAGGTATAGCTAAGAGTTATCATCAACATCAACACAACTTATCATTTGTCTTTACCCTTACTATTCAACATGAATCTTTGTTTATTGGTTTAATTTATAGAAGTCAAAACCAAAATTAAAACTTCCTAAAAAATTACAATAGCCTCGCATTTTTGAAACAAATTAGGATTGTTTCATTTTTATCCAGTGTTAGAGTAACAAAGTTGAAATAATTCTGCATAAAATACAAATACCACTTTTCATATTTTCCCTACTGAAATGCTCAGCATTGTTAAACACGCAACACAATATATTTTCTTTAAGAAAAAGATGACAAATTGGACAGCAGTAGCTATTATGATCTTAGAGGTCTTTGATGGGACTGCATTTTTGCTACTTTTAGTGCTTTCATTGCCATGGCCCTTTAGATTTTGTTAATAATATTCAATGCAAGCTTTAACTGAAAATATTCACCAAAGTTCAGTTTAAACAAAAATTAAGTGTTTACCATCTGAAAATATAAAATCTTAGCAAGATATGAGATAAGCAAAATCTCGGCATCATCAATTAGGCAACTTGGTCAAGGCCAGTAATTACAACCATGCTAAATTGCACTCAATTTCTGCAGCAGTGGCATGTCACAGAAAGCAAGGTGCAAAGATGAAGGAATAAAAGTCAACACAGTGACTTTTCTTATCTAGAAATTTCTAGCATGTCTGCTGGGAAAAACGCTTAACATGAACCTAGGTGATGCAGCCAGCCAGTATGGGACTGAGAGAAGAACAGTGCATGAGCTCTTACCAACAGTCCAACAAAGAAGCTGGACAGGAACACCTGCATATCCCACTGCAGCAATCCATGCAAACTGCTGTTATCCTATATGATCCTACATTTCCAATACAAATTGGCAGAGAAGCTTCATTTGGCTCAAACAGAATACAGTCTAAAACACAACAAAATCATCTTGTCCCTTGATGCACTTTTGCAACCTCTTGCCCAGAGGGTTCCAGTCCTCAAAGCTTCAGCTGACCACACCAGATTTCACCCCAAGAGGAAGTTCCTACTCCATACCTCCACGCACATTAAGGTGATATCAGCTTGGGCAATACGACTGTGTGTCTTTTGCACATTCTTTTCTTTCCTAAGTCCTTTATCAGGACTGCTAGCAAAATCCCTTGCCATTATTAAGTCTGATCTAGGTAGTAAGGTAAGAAAATAAAACTAATGTCATTCTCAGTAACATTTAGAAATTGCAAGCTAAGAATCTGTCACTTAGTCCCAGTAACTCAAAGCATATTATATTGAAAGAAGTTTTACAATAAAATATATTGATTTTGTCAGGTTTGGTGTTGGGGGGGGGGGGGGGGGGGGGGGGGGGGGGGGGGGGGGGGGGGGGGGGGGGGGGGGGGGGGGGGGGGGGGG
>JBCJKH010001247.1:0-18422 GCA_039877255.1 Loriculus beryllinus
CTATTATTTGTTCACAGGAGAATTTTTTTTAACAGAAGCCTTAAAACTTGCAAAATCAAAAATAAAAATGCAGCACTCTGTAAGGCAGCTGAGGAAGAAAAGGTGGTAGTAGCATTTCTGTTCAGTAGCTAATTACAAGTGATGTATATGTACTTATGTAGACAATCTTTACTCTTTTACAAAAGAACTGTACTTTCAACTGTATTTTATTCCTTAAATAAGGTTATCTTATAGCTGTCTAGAGTAAAGTTCTAAAAATTATTTAAGGAAGTAATGGGCTGGGATATACATGACGTCAAATTGCACACTAGAGTTTCCATGTGATAGATACATTATAAAATAGGCATAGTCCTGACTAAACAAGATTTATGAGTGTGAAGGTCAGCAAACTTTGCAGTAGTTTCTCTCCAACTTGAAATTTATTGCGCTTATTTCGGTTGATCTGGCTTCCAGATGAGTTCTAAGTGGCAGTGTACAGATGTTCTCGCAGATTGTAATGTACATTATCTCTTAGGTTATTCTAATGTAATTAATAGAGGTATAAAACTATTACAAGATCAGTATCAGAGTGTTGATTCCAGAATTCCCTTCTTTATCAGTCCAAATACAGATTCAGAAGGTGCTCTTTTTACAGACAGTATGAAGTATAGAAAGGTAAAGATGCACTGACTTCACATTTCACATTTGGGTGTTTTATAATGTGTTTGCAACTCAGAGTTGTTGACAACCAGATTTCTCCTGGGCAACCACAACCTCTAGTTCAGTTGACCCAGTTTAGTTAAAGGAAAAACAACATTAAATTAATTATCTGTGACTGATGCATCTAAATGTGAATTTGCATATCATACACCTTCTAAAAGGATTTGCAAGTGGCTGTTTCTATAAGCAATTAGCACCCAGATATTCTGACTTGGGGCATCACTGATATCTGAGAGCTACAACTAATTTGCATATTGTTGAATCATGAGATATTTTGTATTAATGAATAAATTTCATCTAACATGTCTAGATATTATCTGTTTATAATCGTAATGGCTTTGGCAGGGGCTCTCGGAAGACAGCTAATGAAGTGCAAGATACTGTGTTGCTTCATTTCATGAACTGCTTTCTTATGACCTGAAATTCTGTTCTGGCACCATTGTGCCTTATGGACCAGAAGTAGTGTGGATAATTGTATTGGCTTTAGCTGGGGTAGAGTTAATTTTTTCCCAGCAACTAGTATAGAGCTATGGTTTGGATTTGTGCTGGAAGCAGTGTTGAGCATACAGGGATGTTATAGTTACTGGTGAGAAGTGCTTATAGAAAATGAACGCCTTTTCTGCTCTCCACTCCAACAGTAAGGAGGTTGAGGGGGGCATGATAAAAGGGGGCACAGGCAGGACCGCAACTGACCCAAGGAGTACCCAAAGCCGTATGATGTTTGTGCAGCTTTTGCTTTCCCTATTAAACTATCTCAGCCCAGTTTTATACTTTTACCCTACCTACTATACCAACCCATCTCACTGGAAGTGGCTGGGTGGTGCTTGGTTGCTGGCTGGCATTAAACCCCAACAATTATGCAGATAGCTGCATTGTGCAGGTCTTTTTAGGGATCCTGTGTGGAAATAAGTGCTACTACGTTGATTTTTGCTGGCAGTAAGAATCCAGTGATCACCCTGAATCTGTGTGATTCTGTTGCCTCATGAGACTTACTTCCTTTCTGGCTCCCTTTCTTTTTTTTGCATAACCTACTTGAAGGACTTAGAATGGTGTTTGTTTGTAAAAAGTGTCACTCAGAGGAGCTGTCTATTGCCTCAAAGGTTGGGGAGGGTGTAGTCAATAGATCTTTTTGGTAGCTTTAGTCAATATCCATGTAAACTCAGAATGTTTTGATAGTATTTGAAATGAAGTAATTAGAAAATTTCTCAATCCAGCTTCTCAGCAAATGTCACTACTTGTAAAAGTGTTATCATGTTACGTATGTGTCTGTCTGACTTTTATTCACAAGAATACAAAGCTCTGAGAACTTCTTTGGTTTGCTGAGTGCAAGCTGTATGGAAATTTACACAAAATAACAGAAACTGAAAAATTGAGCTATATGCCAGTTCTGGCAATCAGTTTTCATTAAAAATAAACATTGGCTCTTGCCCAGCGTAGGGTAGATGTTTGATTTTATTCACACAGCTTTTTCTTGCATATTTTCTTCCTTATTTTATGAAAGAATGGCACCACAGGGACTCAACAAAGTGCTGTATTTAAGAGTTGTGATTCATAAAATGCAAGAGAATTCTGGCATCTGAATTTTGCTGATCTGTTTTCCAAACACACTATTTATTTGTGTGACAGAAGAGTTGCTTGTTTGTTCCTAGTTAGTAATATGAAGAATTTGCTTCTTGCTATTGCAGTCTGGGATGTTGGTCTGGTTATGGAACAGACTGAACTACAGCTGTGAAGGAAACTATCATTTGTCATATGGGTAAAAGCTGCAGCTCAGTAATAAAGATGAGGAAAAAAAGGGAAAAGTAGAACACTTTTACATGTAAAGTTCAACTTCTACTAGCAATAACTCTGTATAGTTCTGTGTACTTTGAAAGAGCTATTTCTTTTCCCAGTGTTTAGCAAATACTCTTCCTAAAGAAGAAAACAGAAAGAAAGTAAGAAACTCAGAACTGGTGAGCTAGAAGTAGTGATACTGAGGAAGTATAAAAACATTTATTCCAGTTGTGACTTGGCTTTTAATAAATACAAGCTATCTAAACTCTAAGCTGCTAAACTCAGCATTTCATTAGTGCTGTTCACTGTTCACATTTAAACAGGAGATTCCTAGCAGGGAAGTCTGTTTAGGCCCTCTTAGTCTCTCCTGTAATGGGAAAGGAGTTTACAGTGTGGCAGGCAACTGAGCGCTCAGTTTGGTTTGACTTCCCAAATATGTTGATATGCTTTCTTTTAACCAAACACTAGTTTAGGTTTACCAGATTTTAAACCAACCAGAAATATATAAACCTGCCAGAAATATTTATGCTTTGCTACTAAAAACTGATGTCCTGACTCAACTTCTGTAATTTAACAGCATTTTCCCCTGAAACCTGCCTGACACATGGCATTTTCCAGAGGCAAAATAACTACTCTTTAGAGTTACTTTTATCTACCTCACAAACAGAAGTCAACAGTGGTAGAGATGAGTCAGTCCTGTAGGCAGTATTACCTGAGCCCCTATTAGCAACTGGGAGGTTGCCACAATATTCCCTGTTTCTCTGTTACTTTGTGTTAAGAGAGGATGCCTGGACTTGGCTCCAACAGGTAACTGCAGTTCTTAACAACCAGATTCAGGGCATGGTCGTAGCTGGGAGTGAGCCATCTGGCCCTCCCAGTAAGCGAACTAAGCACTGAGAGACAAAACACTGGATTTGAACCATTTTGTGTCTCTGAATAAGGAAAACTAGGAACTTGCCTTGAAAGAAACAAAACCAGAAATACTTTCTCATATTTTTAAAGCTTGTCTACTGTTTAGGTTTTGGGTTTTTTTTCTGTTAATTTTAATGCTCAAGCTAAACTTACTTAATATATGCTCATTAGATTTAAAACCAAAAGTCCACAGAAATGCATTTGCAATTAAAATGTAATTTGCAGCAAAGAGAACACTCTCACTTTAAGCAGTATTGGTTATTTATATGAATCACCTAATCAGAAATTTTTAAAATGACATTGCATTACTTAGTTTATTAACACCTCATACACATATTGAACTTGTGATAACTGCTCCAGATGAGATTCATGAACTCAGAATTTTTTGCTAAGGGCTATGATTGAACATTTCAATTGATAAAAGAAATTACAGGCAGCTTGAGAATGAAAAGAGGCAAAAGTAACTGACCATCTTTATAGAGTTCATAACTGCTCTTAAGAAAATGATTAAGAAATTACAAGCTAAATGTTGGCTAACTATGTTCAGTGGGAAACCAGCAAACATAAGCGAGGCAGGGGTATGGAACAAGGTGATCTTCAAGGTGCCTTCCAACTCTAACCATTCTGTAGAACCATAGGGTTCTATGAGACATCAAATGAAAATTTGCAATAGAACTCTAAAGCCCACATTAGGCTGGTGTGGTTGTAACAACTTTTATCTGCCATTGTTAGGCACTAGACACAGTTATAGGAAATAATCTGCCAGGAGGGAGGAGAGGGAGCCAGTCAAACCACTGTTAGTGATTATGCCTTTTTCCTTGATAAGAAAGGAGACAAGCAAAAGCCACGCGTTTTGCTCCTGGTAGTTAGGAAAGTAGCCCTTTATCTCTGTCCTCATGCTTGAAGCTCTGCAACTGACTTGGAATTTGACCTGTGATTGGGAAATAGAGAAAGAGCTGATCTTTTCTGTGTCCAGGCAGCCTGTATTATAGCTAGCTGTCAGTCTCTCAGTCAGAGGACAAGATCCACGTTTAGCTACTGTCTTTCAGGGAAGACACAAAGCAAGTGTAGAGGTGTAGGAGAGATCTGAGACCTCAGGAAAACCAAAACCTAAAAACAGGACCCCTACAACTGGGAGTGACTAAATGAAAAAAATACAGATTTTTTTTTTTTTTTTTGTAACCTAAAGATTAAGATGAAAAATTCTCCAAACCCATGAGGTGTTACGAGCTTAAAATATGGAAGTGGAGTTTCAGATTTGACTAGGTATATTTTTTAAGACCAAACAAAATGAAGCATAGAAATGCTTTGGATTCTATATCACTGCCAATCTTTAAGAACAAGTTAGATAGAAATTTCTTGGAAGTATGTAGCTAGGTATATCTGAGTCTGCTCTGGAGCACTTAGAATCATAGAATCATAGAATAGTTAGGGTTGGAAAGGACATTAAGATCATCTAGTTCCAACCCCCCTGCCATGGGCAGGGACACCTTGCACTAAACCATGCCATGCAAGGCTTTGTCCAACCTGGCCTTGAACACCACCAAGGATGGAGAGTTCACAACCTCCCTGGGCAACCCATTCCAGTGCCATCCGTGCCCGCGGGTAGGGCACTCGGCCTGGGTGATGGGGGGGACACCGGGGCAAGGCCAGAGCGGTGTTGTCTGCTCACGGTGCGGCCGCCGGCTCGTCCCCTGGCCTTGCTGTGCCTCGGCGGCACCCCGCGCTTTCACCGGGTGCTGCTGCTGCGGTTAATGATGTTTAAGGAGTGTCTTTGGAGCGCTGCGTGAAAGGAATTGTCTAAAAAAGCTCTATTGACAGAAATCGCTACAGCTTGAGGTGAACTTGAGGTGAAGTTAAAGCATCAGATGCGTTTTGATGGTTTTTAGATACGTAATTTATGTGTGGTTTCCAACGAAACGTGTCAGTTTGCTGTAAGAGGCATTGCCCATTGTATAGACTCTGGAATCCAAGGAGGGGATTTGCTTTGGTTTTTAACCCGCTGGAGTAAGTAACGCATCCTCGGTTGCGTTTGTTTTGCATTGGGCAGACTCTGGAACTTTATCCTATAACAGTTGTATTTGGGCTGGGTTGCCCAAGTGCCTATTTTTTTGTGGTTTCTTCAGGTGGTTAAAAAGGGGAAAATACTGTTTCTTTTTAGTGTGCCTGGCATTATTTCAGGTTCTTCTTTGTTGAGGGAGTTCAGACGAGTGGGCTTTAATGGTAAAGTTTTGATTGGCTGGGTTATTTGAAGAAAGAGATTCCTCAGAGGCCTTGTCTACATTAAGCAATTAAATTATTGTTTTTATCCAGCAGTATAGCTCCTGTATAAGTACCAGCAGTTCTGGTTTTACAGGTGAAGGTCAGTTATGCTTTCGCCCTACATCTGTAACTGTGCCATAACAGAGCTTTGCAGTTCTGAGGACGAAAGAGATCCTATTTCTCAGGTCCTAAACCCTGGCAGGTGTTGAAAGCCCTTCTGAGAGCCCTCGGAGAACTTGGGGGGGGAAAGAGGGGAGGAGTTTGCTATAATATCATCCTAACACTGTATTGTGTTCCTTTTAGAAATAATTTGGTTGTAAGTGCTCCATCCATGGCAGTGTTCAAGACCAGGTTGGACAAAGCCTTGCCTGGCATAGTTTAGTGTGAGGTGTCCCTGCCTATGGCAGAGGGGTTGGAACTAGATGATCTTAAGGTCCTTTCCAACCCTAACAAATAAAAAAAAAAAAAAAATGGATAGAAGAAAAAAGGGAACAAACTCTTCTTACATAAAAAGAAGAAAAAATTACGCTTTTTTTTTTTTAGTTTTTTAACCCC
Organism: Loriculus beryllinus; assembly: GCA_039877255.1. Classification (NCBI taxonomy): domain Eukaryota; kingdom Metazoa; phylum Chordata; class Aves; order Psittaciformes; family Psittacidae; genus Loriculus; species Loriculus beryllinus. Next base: position 6,202 of record JBCJKH010001247.1, read on the forward strand.
ACATCTACAAAGAGCATGCTACCAGGTGACACTGGATGTTCTGGCAGTGCCCCCAGAGACCAAGAAACTATGTAAAATCTGTGATATGGTAGTCTGCAACTCAGGTGGATAGTTGTTTGCTCTGTCACAGGTGACATCTGCAGAGTACTCTGCTGATTTGGATGCTTGGCTCTGCCTGGATATTGGTGAAATGGGATTGTTCAAGACACAGGATGAGGATCAGTGGCTGTATTACTTCATGATTGGGAAGGGGACTTCAGGGTCTGCATAGGTCACCATCACTATTACAAGCTACACAGATAAAATTGCTTTTCCTGGGCGAAAAGAAGTGGTTGCTCTGGGAAAACTGGCTGCTGCAAGTAGTTGATTTAGCATTGCAGGCGTGCCTTGGGTTTTCAAATGCCAAGGAGCACCAGGAATAAAATTATCACTGTGCTGGGCTGATGTGGTGTATCTAATCAGCTGTGAATGTATTTATTTCTATTTTAACCGTGGCTAGTCAGCATTTCTAAACTGTAGCTAGCCTCCAGCCTGGATACAAACAAATCCCTCAAACTGAGCAGAATTGGAGCGGGCTAATAGTGCTTAGATGTTATTTCTCAGCAATCCCAAGTCACTGCAATGTATTTATGTATTGACAGGAGCAATGGAAATGCTACTGCTGGTAAGATAGCAACAGCAACCGTGCTGATTAGCTCTGCACTGAACTGGGCAGCGCCGAACCAGTACTAAAAGAAACCAGGCCCACTTGTACCTGCAGAACAAGTTGTTGCCATAAACAGTCAAATGGCAGCAGCTTTAGTACAGCATCAGGATTTAAGAAAAATCCTAATGTAGACAAGAATGTAGCTGTGTGAACCAGCAGGACAGTATGCATATGGAGATTGTACTGCAGGAGATAAAGCATATGCCCTGGTCTCCTTGGAAAAGCTAGTGTACAGGGAGCCAAAGCATGAAATTATAGTATACCAGCCAGTTTATAGTGGAAAATGTGTGCTGCTTCACTTTCAATCCCTTTTTTTTTTTCCACAGGGCTGTTGCAATGAGAAGTAAAACAGCTGCTGTAAAGCCTAGGAAGTGACATGATTCCTGTGAACAGTTGTAAAAAAAAATCAGAGATATTTATGAATGGAAAGCATTATATACATAAAATACATTATAAACAGGATTGTGTGTCTGAGCTATCACCAAGGCATCTTCCATTTAAGGTATTGCATAAAGTTACCTGAAACCATTAAATTAAATTTTCCTCTGTCTTCTTTCTGAAATTTTTATCATTTACATAATGAGAAGACAGAATCTTATTTAAGGAGTTTCAAGTTCAGCCCAGCATTCTTGTAACCCACTGAAGCCAGTGGCAGAGTTAGATTTAACTCCATACAAGTACTTGATAAGAAATAATAGGGTGAGAGAAACAAAAAAACAGGGAACAAAAAGTGTTTTACTTGCAGTAAGAAATGTTTGGGTTTGTTGTTTTTTTTTTTTTTTTTACTTTTTTCCTTCCTGAACAATGTTCTTTTCTTTTTTAAGGTGCTTAAGATAACTCAGCTACTGTAAGCCATTATTGTGATTGTTTGTTCAGCACTCAAAGTGTAATGTACATTTTACAGAGTAAGATAAATGCCCTTCCCCGTAGAGATCGCAAGCTAAATTTTTTCACATGTGAGAGCAACAACTGGAAGAGACATCCATGGAGAAGAAATAGATACACAAGGAGACCTTTGCAATCTTCTCCATTCCTTGAGACCTCAAGAAGCGCAGTGCCTATGTGGTTACATGCCGCAAGGCGGTTGTGTCTCTGCAGCTTCTCTCATTAATCATGTTGGTATACATCTGCCCCTGGGGGGTCTGATGATGCAAGCAGCAACAACATCCCTTTATTTCTACTCCTTGGCTAGTGCAGTTCATGCAAACAGTTCTCTTGTGTAGGGAAGGTTTGCATGAAGGCAGGGTTGTGCTCTGCTGGTCTCTTGGCTGCTCGCCAACTGCCCATATGGTTGCCAGAATGCAGCATTAATTTTCTGAGGCAGCATATATCTGATGTATAGTGCCATGCTGTATAAATCAGTGCACTATTGGAAGCTATAAATTCATAGATAAGACTGAAATTGTTCAAGTAACCCTCCTCATGGCTTCCCAAGTGTGCATGCGTTTCTAGAGCAGGAGTGACGGAGCTGTAATTTTTTTATAACGCAATGCAAAAGCTGATGTCAGACCAGCATTAACGTTGCAAACCTGGGTCATCAAACTGCAGTCCTCACATAGACGAACACACCCACTGAGGTAAATAAATCAGTTGGAGTAAGGACTGCAGCTTTGGACACTATAAACACGAGTCAGGGAGGGGAAATGAAGTTTTTCATTGCACCATTATCTCGCCTGTATGAACTGCATGCAGTGTGTACATCAAAGTATCAATTTCATAGCCTAATTGATAAACAAACAGTACATATAGACTGTGTGGGCAAGTTCATGCTGCGTGAAAGATCTTTATGTTTAGATCCCTCTTTCTTGCTGTATGAATGTAGGAGTTTAATAACCTTGACCTCTTTAAAATGCAAGTAAATGGAGGGGAGGGAGGGAAGTAGGGGGGAAAACAGGGCAGGTGTGGCAATTTATGTAATTGGGTTTTGGAAATCTTAGGTTTTCAGTTCAATTATCCTTGCTCTATTTTTAGGGAGAGGGAAGCATAAAACTGTATTAATGGCAGCTTTCTTAATAAATGTATCTTAATTTTGGTTTATATACGGTTAAATTACGAAAACTGTAAAGAAAATTTCCTTAAAGAAGATGTTTATTTTTTTCATTATGTATGGAAGATATTTCAGAATAATTTACTGGTAAAAGCTTCTTGGGTCAAGACCCCTTTGGGGTAAACAGTGTAAGGGGCTTTCTCTAGCCCTACAGCCAACTGACCTAGCCTGGGCACCTCCATGGTTTTAAATTGGTTTAGCTCTAAAACAGGGTGGCCCCATACAGATTGCGTGCTGGAGTGGATCCTTACATGTGCTGACTCCTAGTCTGTGAGCTATCAGGTCCATATCCAGACCATGCTAACAATTTAACTTGCATATGCTCAGGCACAAAGGAGTGGATCTGGATGCTGAAATGGTCCAGTGGAGAAAGAGCCTAGGAGCTATTCTTTCATAGCTGTCTTCAAGGCAGGGTGCTCTGGCTGGGCAGGGTGCTTGGGCATACCTGTGTTTGCAGGTTCAGAGCACACACAGCCTCTGTCCTGTAATAAGTGTGCTCTTTGATCCATATTCAGCATGGATGAGAGTTTAATGATGGTTGCAGTATGTGAGTGTTTGTGTTGGCTTCAGCAATATGTGTGTTTGTCTTCAGGTGAACAGCTCCTGGAAACCAGAAGCACATGGGACAAAGGCCTGGTCCCAGTTAGAGGTTAGCAGTCAATGTCAGCCTACTATCGGAATCTTGCTGGATTCATCCTAAGATGAATACTGCATGCTTTCCTGGAAAACGTTTTTTATCCAGGAAGTGCTGTTCTCAATGGAGGTATTGAGGAGAAATTTAACGGCTGGTATACACATTATCAGATAATCTCTCCTGGTCTTATCCCATATCATTTAAAATGCAGTCAGTTAAAACAAAGTTCAGAGCTGCTGCAGGTGCCACAAAAGCTTTCTGATAGTTTTTAATCACAGATCTCTCAAGTATTTTCTACCAGAATGCTGTGTTGTGAAAGAGGATAGGAAATTGGCCAACCACAAGGAGGCAAAGGGATGAAGGTAGTCTGTATCTAAAATTGTCATATGGACAATGTAAATAATCTGATATCCCCTGTGTCCAGAAATTTAGCTAATTTCTCTGTGGTATACACTATTATTTGTAAAAATGGTGAAGATGCTTAGGTAGAAGCTATAGATTTCTTTTAAGTTGAGGGTAGCTCTCCAATCAGCAGTCCTAACTAGGCTATTAATTACAACAATGTGTAATCATTTCAAGGCTCTTTGAGCAAGATGTAGTGGGTGTTTGATCTTGTAATTAACCTGCTGCCATTGGCCATGCATTCTCTCCACCCTGTAATTACTTGACTAAAAAATAACACCATTCAAACCATACATTGTACAGAAAATTAAGAGAGCATTAATTTTAATCTGTTTTCACACTCACATGAGGGCTATAACTCGTACTTACATTTCACTTGTGAGCAGAAGTCGTTTGGCAACATCTGAGCAGTTTTTGTTAGAAAAGTTTGATTTGGAAGCAAACCGGCTCGTAATGCAATTAGCTTTTTCATTTAATTTCACTTATTTAGAACCAATCTGAAAGTACTGAAAGGATTTTCACTTAAAAATATCTTACTGCTGAGCTAAGAATATAACGGATATTCAATTATTTGCTCCAACAGTCACTGTTAAGTCATAACACACATAAGTCCTGTACATGGAGATAGAAATACTTCAGGAAGCTTATAAGTTAAAACATTGATGTAAACCTGTGAAATGAAAATGCCTGCTCAGCAAAATAAGGCCAATTCTTCTCTTGGCAAGTTTTCCTTAGAAATGCTTCTGCATTCTTGAGATCTTTTTCCAGAACAAGTATGGAGTAGAAGTGGGATTTGTATGTACACATGAAAAGCACCGGAAAGCACCAGAGAAGTCCTCTGTAGAAACCTGCAGTGGGATTTATTTTATCTAACCTGAAATTGTCTATAAAAGCCCAAGAAGAGTGAGTATAGGCTCTGTCTATAGAGAGTGGAGGGAAGCAGCCATTGTGATTGACATCTGTCTTGTAACAGGATTAAACCCTAACTTTTAGATGGCCATGGAGAAGTGAGATGAATCCTTCCTTGAGAGTAATGCTGCCATTCTTAAGTTCTTCAAAGGCTCAGTCTTTTGATTATGGCATAGGCTTCCCTTCCAAGCCCACCTTCACTTTAGCGAATGACACCAATTTTGTATCAGCCATGACACAGCTGTATTGGTCATTTCATTTATACAAAGACAATGAATCCACCTGCGTTAAACCAACTGCATCGGACTCAGTGAAGAACTTGTTTTCCACCTCATGGATATCGCAGCTCAGTCCTGCACAACTGAGTAAAGAAGGGAAGAGCTGCAGGGGAACGTGTTAGGAAGTATATTTACATTGCAGAACATGACATAGGGATACAGCGTCCTTTTCAGCTAGCTTAACTTGTCCATGTGAAAGTCTTTCCTGCCTCACCCCCTAGACAGCTAACTGAGATGTCTGTGCTCAACACTGCATCTGCACCAGCATAAGAATATTCAATAATTGCACTTTGAAATAACTGAGCCCTGACTCTTCTGTGTGAGACCAACTTTTAATACTAGGTTGCAAGCTTTTTTTGTCAAACACCCTCACATTTCATCCCATGCCACTCCTTGATTGTGGGAAGAGACCCAGCCAAAATCACAAAGGTAGTTCCTTCAGATCTTTCTAAATTCGCTAGTCACGAAGCTTGTAAACTACTAGCCTATGGATAAAGTTCTTGGTGAGCTGTGACCTCTGCTTGTGATGCTAAACGCAAGCCCCACATTTTTACCATGTTTTTCACATCTTTCCCCTTCCTGTCTGGTCATTATGCTCCTTTTCTCCTTACTGTGTTTTAATAGTAAGGGATTTGATAAGCTGGGATTTACATGTTATTTTGAGTCAGGGACTGTCTTCATGTGCACATGTACAGCGGTTAGCACAGCTCAGAAGGGTAGGACAGGTTGCATCACTGCATAATATGTATTAAAGCTTGTTGGAAAGCAAGTGTGATTGCCAGACCCTGGTGCAATGATCAGCATTTTGTATCCTTGGCTGTTTATCCCTTGAGTGCAATTTTGTACAACAGGGAATGGAAAAACCAGACCATTTCCTCGTAGCCCAGGCAGGCTGACACACTGGCAGCTAGAGCTTGTTGTTCATGACCCTGTCATGCACAACCTACAGCCTCAAAGGTAGTTTAAGAAATGTGTAAGAGCGTCCTTAATGTTACCCAGCAAGTCACTGCAGGATCTATTTAAGCAAATCTTAAAAGACAGAATACTCTACCTTGTAAGCACCTTCAGTGTCAGCACCTCCCAGACAAATTGTCCTGTATGCAGTTTTTCTAAGTGTAAAGTTTTCCTTACATTGTTTTCACATTGTAAGTGTATTTAGATGTTACCAAACAAACAAAAAACCACAAACAAACATTAACAGTTCAAGAGTAGATCTGACATAAACAAAGTACGGTTTCCAAGGCATATATTCCAAGGAAAGTTATCCAGATCTGTCACTGCAGGCCAATCAAATGAGAAACCAAGAATTGAAAGATTGTTGTAGACAAAGATTATGGTGTACAGCTCACTAGATGAAGGATCTCCTGAATCATACTACTTACACATTTCAAAACAGAAAGATCACTGCTTTCATTCTTTCTGACTGAAACACATGCACAGAAATAGGCACCTAGATTAATGGCCTGTTTTCTGAAATGCTATGAATTCACAGCCATCAAAGGCACCTTTGTATCTGCATTTACAAATTTAGACCACGAGGTATGAAAAATGTGCCTTTTGCCTCCCAGTAGCACCTATCCAAATATGCACATGCCACAGGGAGGCTCCACAAAAAAACACCCAACATGGTTATGGCATGTACGGATGTAAACTGCTTAAAAGTAACAAATCACCGGAGTCTGGAGGCTTGCAGCTGGGGCAGGTTTTCCCTGCCAGGGGCTCTGCTGGATCAGCCCCATCCCTGGAGCACGGTGGAGATGTACTCTCTGTAATGTATTTACACGGAGCTGCACTAGCAGCCTTGGGTATTGGTAGCAAGGATGTCATGGCAGTAGGGAGTGCAGCCAACCTACCCCGGTGTGCTGCTGAGTCAAGGAGTCAGTCTGGTGGGACTCTCTGCTGTCAGGGTTACCCTGCTAGCAACATCATAAATTTAGGGCAGGGCAGCCATCCCAAGACACCAGCTTTTCAGCTTGAGGAGAGTGTTTTGAAATCCCCAGCCTGTGCTGGATTTCCCTGTGGTTATTGACCTTAATCTGACCGTCAGAATTACTATCATGTGAGAAGGCAGCATGGTGTGATTTTGGCGTCTTCTCACTGTAACTTGATTGACAGTGGGCTAAGAAAACATCATCTACTAAAGAGACAAGATATAAAATGCCTTGCTTCAGGCATGAGCTGCGACACAAGTGCCCCAGTGCAGAGGGAGAAATTGAAAAACTCATCTGTATTCCAGTAGATTCTAAAACAGAATGAGCAGCAGATCTGTTCTGGCTTGTTTAATACAAACTGTAAAATGTAATTCATCTGGTCTTTGGATTAATTCAGTGACTTACATTTGGTGAAGTCCTATCTTTCATGAAGACTTAGACTGAAGGTGGCAAGAGACAGAGGATAAAGCACTTCACAGGGTTTGTTCCAGCTGTTAATCAGCCTCACCACTAAGAGGTATGTCATACTCAGTGTGTCCAAATTCAACTTTCAGGCACTAGCTCTTGTCATACTTCTGTGTTTTGTTCAATAGCCCTTTGGTACTTCCTATTTTCTTCCATTGAAGGCACTCTTATCTTACCTGCTGGTTTATAAAGATGCCACTTCATCTTCTTTCTTTTTTTTATTTAACTGGATAAACAGATGACCCTCTCTCTCACTGTAACACACTTTTTCTAGCTTGAAAGTAAGCACTAAGGCTGTTCACTGCACTTGCAAGTGTATCTTGACTATTCTGAAGGGGGATACAACATCCAGCCAAACAACAATTCGTCTTTCTGGCTGTAGGAGTTGGAGCACTCACCGAGTCCTTCGGGGCCTCCTGGCATGAAGGCTAGCTGTGCATAAATCAGGCCGTACTTCTTGTATCAAGTTCTTCCTGAACTTCCTGTATTGTATTGTTTCAGTTGAAAGTACAAAGCATTACCAGATTAATAAAAAAAAATTACATATAAAGACAACATTCCTTCATGTGCACAGGAGCATTCTTTCCAGCCATACATCTTTTAACAAACGTAGAATATTTTAAGGAGGATCTATTTAAATTCTATCTGCAGTGATACAACTAATTTTGTTCCTTAGAACCAGGCTTTTTGATGTCTGGAAGTGCAAAGGAGCTTCACAAGTCTGCCTAAATGGAAGTAAATACATAGAGTCAATACTTCTTTCTTTTTACACGTTATGCTTCTAGGCCAAGAAGTGATGTGTTACATCAGGATGCTCTAAAGCTAATGGTCTGATGGGTTGCTTATAGAGAAAATGCTAAGACATCCTTAATGAAAGCAGTGCTGGTTGTTTTCAGTGAATTACAGATAGCTTGCAATAGCTCTGAACACTGTGTATGTATATGATAACTCGTCTTTTGTTAAGGATTATAGAGTGGTCTATTACTTATTAAAACACTGTAAGAGCATTACTGCAGGTCAGAGGTGTTTATCATTAGGGTTAGGTAAAAATCCCTGCTATCGGTAGCTATGCTCAATGGCCAATTTTGAGGGTTCTGTCTCAGAACAAGCTGCAAGCACATACATTTCAAGAGGAGAAAAGATGTGCAGGGATATGAAATGTGCTTTCAGAAATATTTACAAGATCTTCCAAAGCCCTAGTTAGTTGCATTTGTCCCTGGAAAGCAGATAGACCAGTGTCACAGCCCTCAGCCTTTCAGCAAGCGTAAGGAATTGAAATGTTTAAAGAAATACCATAATTTAATACTGTCATATACAAATAAAGTCTTGAGCTCAAAGGGCTCCATTAGACTGAGCAGAGAGAAAAAAAAAAGTATTCAGTAGTTATTATTCTTTTTAAATATAATTATTTTCCTGAAGGAATATCTTAAAAGAGACTGCAATGGCCCAGCCTTGCTGTGATATCTGTGCAGCAGCCTGTTGGATTAAGTGTGCCAGAGAATTAAAAGGGTTATTCCATGTTTCGCACCAGTGCTGGAAAAATAAAATTACACCAGACCCAAATGAAATTAAGCAGTTAAGAACTCAGCCTAACACATTAAAATTACCTTCTTCCTGCAGATTGAATGTTTTTCAAGCAAAGCAAATCCATTTGGTAATGATGTAATGGATGTAAATGGATTTGCTATTGGCTATAGCAAAACCAAAACTGAGACTCATTTGTGGTTCAAGACTTTGCAAAGGGATTTGGCACACTTCATGCACAGTGATAAAACAAAAGCAGCATTGAATGTGTAATAGATACACAGAGAAGGGACAGAGACTGAAAGAAAATATAAGGTTGTCCGTTTTAGAAGAAAGTCACCTTTCTCACTCTACCTTTTCCCTTTTTCATGTTCTGTTTTCCCCTTCCTTCATTCTTCCTTGCGTTTCTCCTCCTTGCCTTTCTTTGCCTTGCCTTGCCTTGCCTATTCTAGAAGGCAGTTACATATTTGCTCAGTTCCTCTTTTTGAAGAACATAACTCAGCTCATACTAACTCATGCATCTGCTTACATATCTTTCCTGACTGCAGACATTGAGGTGAAGTCAGACCTTAATTAAGATCTTCAAGGATTTCTCCAGCTAATAAGATGTTCACAAACTGCTTTAACACGGGAAAGCCACACTCACTGAAGCTTCTCTGCCATTAAAAAGGCTCTCATGGAGGGCACTTCAGGGCAGGATCCTCACCTCACTATTCTGAGTCAAACCCTGGAAATGCTTCTCTTCCTTAATTATGGAGCAACAATAGGAAATCCTTTCCATATCGCGTGCCTTATGTCTCATCATGTGCCAGACCCTCTGCCCCGTGTGTGGAAACTCACATACCAGCCTCAGAGGAAGGGCCTTCAGTCACTGTTTCTGCTGTTCACACCTTGCCTGTCTCTGTCTTCCATGGGGCTGGAAGGCAGGAGTGGGCAGAGGAGCCCAGCGCAGGGCAGGGGTGGCAGGTGACATGCCTTGGGCTCACTGCTACCACAGACTGAGGAGCTGAGGGACACCAACTTATGCAGAACTGATACCAGGCGTAGCAAATAACCCTTTGGTGGCCCTTCCTGAGGAAAAAGTGCTGGGTAAAAGCTGACATTGACAGATCCATAACATTTGTCGTGCTGTTTTCTTTTAGGGTACGCACAGCAAACATATACATGAGTAGTTAGAAAGGGGAGAAGACACAGCTGTGTGTACCAGAGACATTGTGCTGTAGCAGATCTCCTTTCCTTGTTGTTTTCATGGCTGTGCCCCAATCTACCCCGCTTTGGCACCCATCTTGTTCCTGCGCTGAAGTACCTAATGGCACTGCATTCCTGAGCAAATGCCTGTGCTGTTCCTTAGACAGGGCAGAAGGAAATTCACCTACCACAGAGGGAGATCCTGTCTGGCAAAATTTGAATATCCAAGTCAAGCAGACAAGTTCCCTTGTGGGAATATTCCTCTCCTCTGACATGCCCAACCGGTGAGTTTGCCTGTGTTTTTGAAACTGCCATACCTCAAAGAGCAGTAAACCTGACACATGAGAAGGTTCGGATCCACTGAGTTTTTCTAGAGCTGGGGAAGGAGTCAGATCATGATCTCAGTCTGACTTTCTCTTTGACAGAGCTTTTCAAAATCATGAGCAAGCCTAATAGCTGCCTATGAAAATTAGGGTATGAAAATTAATCGTAATGTGCATCACCTCTTTTCATCCAGCTATCAAAACTGGGCGTGAACTTTGAAACTCCCTTTTTACAGAGGAGGAAGCAGATGCGGAGTGAATCGATGAAGCAGAAAGAGGAGACAACGCTTCTTACACCTCCTCCCTGCCCCCTCACCCACTACACCTCCCATAGGTACCTGTCATGCAGCTCTTGGCTGTCATTTGTGAGAGGTGTTAGCAAACACAGCTGTTCTTAGCTGTCCCTGGGTGGAGCCCATGGATGCCACCCTAGCCTGAATACTTGTCAAGTGCCCTATAGATACACCCAGGGACTGGTCCAAATGCTGGTCCAAATGGCTACTGTGCCTCAGGGACTGTGGAGAGGCTGGAGCGGAGGTGCAAGTGCCTTCCTTTCCCATACGTTGTGGCAGCAGCAGCAGCCTCAGCATGCCGCCTGCCTCTGTGTCATCAGATTCTCCCAAAAAGGACTGTGCATGAGGACTTCCCCACTCACAATCTGTTCTTAACGCGTACTATTTGCAGGTGAAGAGTTCTGTTATGGAGGGAGGTCAATGGGAGTGTGTTTGAATCTCAGAAGCAGAGGCTCTGCTTGTACCCTTCTCAGATCAACCATTTGAAGGCAGGACTCCACCACTCTGTTGTGACTTGCTCAATAAAAGTTGTGTTACAATCAGATTAAAAAGGCACTAAGCAGAGATGAGATCCTAGAAGTTGTGGCTATGCCTGAGGGATGAGTACCTAACAATGTCTGGAAGAGGAGCTAGGAGCCAAGCCCAAAACACCAGTGTGCCTGTAAGAATAGATTGCAGGACTTGGAGTTCTGAGTGTTCCTCAGATTATATACTCACATATGTCAGCAGTGCTGGCAGCTTGCTTTCTACATAGTGGCAGTGGGTATCAGTTTAAATTCATTTTATTGCTCCTTAAAAAAGAATGTATTTTCTTAAAGAGCTTTAAAGAAAAACAACACAGACCCAATGCAATTGACCTGTCCTTCAGACAGGAAGAAAGCAGCCAGTTCTTTTGTTACTAAGTTCAACAAAAGTAATAATTTACCAATACATAATAGTACCCTGGCTCTAGCTACCAGAGAAGAAAAACCTTAGCTATATAGATGAGAATTGGAAGAAGTCGTTAGCAGAAGGGAGGCAATTTTAAGAGTTCTGTGTTTGATTCCCATGGAGAATTTCGTATTTCAGTCACATCTCTTAACAAAAAAATTTTGGCAGTCCTATGAAAGTAGTGTATATAGATAGACTCATTGGCTTGCTTTCACCCAAGCTTGTTTTGATACAAGGAGATAAACACATTAGTTGGTTTACGATGTTTTTTAATTCATATTTTTAGCTGGCACAAGTCAGTGCACCTTCAGTGATTCAGGCCTGAATTACATTCGCACCAAAGTCAAGGCAACACATTGCAGTGGAGCTAAACTGATTTACACTTGCTGAAAATCTGGTGAATTTTTTTTAAGCCTCTTTTGTAATGATATAAATACAGCTCAAAGTCGGTGTGAAATCATGGATACTTAAGAATATTTGGCTGCAATGCATATGTATGTAGCTGTGTAACTAAAAACATACGAATACACATTATACTCTCCAGTGTTTGTCACAGGATTAATGTAAGGGAATACAACTGAGTGACCCAAG
>JBCJKH010001250.1:6667-22950 GCA_039877255.1 Loriculus beryllinus
ATGGGGCAGCCACAGCTTCTCTGGGCACCCTGTGCCAGCGCCTCAGCACCCTCACAGGGAAGAGCTTCTGCCCAATATCTAATGTAAAATAATATAAATGAGGATAGACAAGCATGTGCTCAGCTCAGAGTCTGTCCTTATCTTTTTTTATCTGCCTTAAATCTGTATAAAGCTTCAAGCAAAAGACTTGGCATTTAGCAAGAACTATGTGGCATTTAACCCCAGTTTTGTCCCAGAGTTTCCCAGTGAGTTCACTCTTCTTTGTGTCTAGGTACAATATCCACTGCTTTGGGGCTTAGTCCTAAGAGAGGCTACAAAAGGCAAGGAACAAATGCAGAAGAAAACAAAAATAAATAAGCAGGAACAATAATAAACCTGGAATTCAGGTGTGAAGTTGTGAGTTTGTAATTGCCTGCCCCTGTTAGAAAATAATCAACTAAATAGCAATAAATAATAAAAATTTATATTAACAATTCATTTGTGCTGATACAGACCTCCAAGTTAGAGTTCATTATATTAATTTACTAATTAATTAAGCTCTACATCACCTGGCACCTACACAGGCTTTATTACACTTTACAGATGGAAAACTTAAGAGTCTTGCCTAGGGACACAGTGAATCAGTGGCAGAGCCGGACACAGAACTGGAATATCCTCCACAGCTCTAAGTCTGTTTACAGCATAAAGCTGCCCTGATTTTCTGACTAATTTAGTTCAACAGATGCAATTCTCAGTGTGGAGACTCCAATTTGGGTGCAAGAGGGAGTTATTTTGTTTGAGCTTAAATCAGTTCTTAATTATATCAAGCTAGTTATATAAATGCAGTCTTAAAAATATCCTTGTAGGCATCTACATTTCGGGCCATTGACTTAAAAACACACCTTTAGTTTAAATGCTGCTATTTTCTAGATGGCTCCCAAGTCACAAGAGTTCCTCAGGTCCCTCCCATCCTCATTTCACCAGTAAACTTCATCTACTATGCTGAGATGGGCAATTTTGAGCGTCTTTAACTAAACAGCCCAACCATTGGTGAGTGCCCTGATTTTGGTTAAAGACAGACATACTGCAATTCAGTTTGGCCTTTTAATAAATGGTTTAAACTTCTTCAAAGTCTGGCTTTGTAAGCAAGTTTCAATTGCTTAAGGAGCTGCTCCTAAGCAGCTGAGCTGCTTGGGTTTAAGTGTGTAAAGCCAAGTTAACTCTGAGATGATAACCCTTCCACGCTCCATCTCTCAGGCACCACAGACAGCTTTTATCAAGGCACGTTTATCTATGGACATTTTGAAGTTTGATCCCTTCCAATATGTGTTCCTGCCTGACATTTGCTCCCATTTGTCACCCCACACCCTTGTCCTGGGCAAGAAGAGGTCACTTTATTATCTCTGCCTCCACCAGTGTCTTTGTGGTCGTGCTGGCACTGAGACACACAGATTCGCTTGGCCCTCTATCTCCTGCAGCATGTGCCAACCTGTTGTATGGCACTGGGGGCTCCATAGGCTGACCAGGAGAGATGGAGGCAAATCAAGGACTGCGTGAGGAATGCAAGAGAACTGCACAGGATAATGGGAAACATTATTTATAGCCTGAATGCAGCAACCCTCCCCTTCCTCCCCCCTCGCCAACAGACAAAGCCATGTCCAGTAATGACAAAGTCATTACCTTTTTATTATTTTTCAATAGGGTTCAGATGGAGCATGGCTGTTCCTTACAGACTGTCCTGATGGCTCCAGGCTCCGGTGGCTCTGAGAACACTGAGCTGAAAGGGCGAGGGTGTGGAGGCACCAGCCCTGCTTTAGGAAATTTGGGCCTTACCCTCCCAGCAGCCTGTTATCTCACTTATTAAGAGAGAATTATAATGTTTCCCTTCCTCCCAAGAGGCATTTGGGACTACAATAAAGGCCTTGTGAGAACTGCTGCAAGATCAAAGCAGGGATCCCATTGGAGAAGTTCAGCATAGTGCTGTTCCTGATAAGATAGGGGTTTGGGGCTCTTAATAGAAACTCTGGGCTTTTCAATATTTCCTCCAGCACGAATGCTATCCTTGAAAAAAATGATTATTTTCCATGTGGAAATCCTGAAATGAGGTGATGCTCCGATACTGAAAAGGTTGAAATCCTTTTGCATTTGGTGGCTTTTCAGTCTTTCCATCCCCATGTCCTATGTCCCATGAGAAGTCCCTATTCTGATTATGTCACCACTGATCAGTCTTCAAAAAGCTCCTTCCTCCTTCACCTGCTGCCCCCCTGTAACTCAAATCCTTTTTTCTTGCATTCAGTGCCCTAGGTTTTGCCTTTGCCTTTGTCTCCTGCTTTTCACATGTCCTTCCCACACTTTGTATCTCCAACAAGACCCCTGTGTGCGGGTCTGATAACCCACGTAGCACCTCTGTCTCTGGGATTTATTTTGAGATGTGCTGCTTGTTTATTTATTTCCCTTTTAGCACACCCAGCAAGGCCTGTGTGGCAGGAGATGTGAAGGGAGGTGATTATGGGAGACTATTTCCCCTTGCCGCTCATTCATGACAAACAAAGAGCAATGATTGATGATTAAAAATGCATTCTCTGGGCTTGTTTTCTTTTGTTTTACCATTATGGAGATATTATAAATACTGAATACTAATCAATCCAGACCTGGCGGGACCTCACAGACCTTCTGCAATCCCAGGGCTTCGCTCTTCCTTACAACCTCTGCAGCTTTCCCTTCTCTCCTTTGTTTCTGAACTCCATCCCAGCTGAACAGCTTTGAATAAATTCAGTGTCTTTTTGGACTGGCTGGGCTCTCACCTCTCCCAAACCACCATCCATACAGAGGGACAGGCTGTTTGAGCAACCCGGCATTCCCCTGCCCTTTCTGCCCTACAGTGGGGTGAAAACAGAAATTCACTCCTCAGAGCAAAGAAAATTCTTCTTATTTAGGAAACCCAAAGTGCCATGAATTTGCTTTCAAAGTGGGTGCCTTGTGGAGAGAAGGGCTCAGGAAGGCTCCAAAACCCCCTCTCTCATTATTGCTGTATCCTATGATTCTATTTCTCCCTAGGCATTTCAGTGCAAAAGACAGAGTGCCACATCTGATTCCGCAACATTACACAATGTCCAGATAAACAGCAAACTCGGTGGTGCTTGCATTCTTTTATCTTTATTCAGTCAAATTAACTGCTTTCCCTTTCCCTTCCTGCACCCCTGCCCTCGTCTCATTCTCCCTCACGCATGTAAAATAGGGACACATTGCACTGGGCACTGCAAAAATTGGTCAAAATCACCTATCCGAATGGAATGAGAAGATTCCTCTTCACTTTGGGCTAAACTACTACTTTTCTCTTGCCTGGGAGACTTCTCTGCTCGCTGCTGGAGTCAACATTAACTCTCCCACACAGTTCAGCTCTGTGGTTGAGCACGCTCAGGTTGAGGCTGAGCTTTTGCAGCAGTCCCCCCCAGGGAGCAGACTGAGGTCCCTCTTCTGCACTGGCAGAGACCCCCCAGAAGCCAGCAAAGAGTAACAGCAGCATAAGGAGGTGGCTGTGCAGCTCACATTACTGACAGTAAACTGCAGTGGGCACTGACATGAGTTTTTCTTAATATGCTTAGAACCAGCTCTGGAATAGCTGAGCTCAGCTGGAGTGTATCAGGAAGGAGAAGGAAGAGAATCTGAGCTGGGCTAGCGAGAAATTTTAGTCTGAAGCATATGGCAAAGAACTGCAGCATGTTCTTATCTTGAAGCCCGAGGATTTATTTTATGCACAGAATTCCCTGATCATCTTGCTGTAGCATCTCTTAGGAGGATGGTGTTACTCTATCTAACCACCACTGCTGGAAGTTGACAATCTCTCCAGCATCTTAAACTTGCTGAAGTAATTTTAAATATCTATCTGTGCTTATGAAGTATCAAGGGCCTGATCCCATTGAAGTCTAGGGAAGGAGTCTAATCAGCTTCAGGAGGCGTTTGGATCAAGCCCACAGATGTTCACTACTCTTTTTAAATGTTGTATCTCTGCATCACATCTTTGCATGCTCCTCTTCCCTAACACACACAGGATCTTCTTCTCCTTTGAAATCATGAGATTTTACAATGAGACCAACATTTCTCTGTAACCTGTGTTCAAAAATGGAAGCCACTGCTCCCAAGTAACCAGGGAGCCTAAAATGCAGATTCTTAAGTCACGCAGTTTATCCCTCTGTGTCTCCAAATTAACCTCTCCTCCCTTCCCAGAGCATGGAAACCAACTCATAGTGAAAAAGGCTTTAGAGCAGTTAATGATAATTAATATACTTCGTATTTCTTAAGTGTGCAAGCAACCTTCAGTTGCAACGCAATTACCACAAGTTCACCATCAAGTTCTCTTCTGTAGACTCGTCTCACCAGATTTAGGACACAGACTGATTCAAGCCATTCTTTGGTGAGCCTCTGTAATGGAATTCTACCTTTACACAGTGGTCTGTTCGAAGGAAATCTTGTTATTGCTATATTTTCAAACACATACACTTTCACCCAAAGATCCTAACTCTGCTGGCAGTTTATTTCAATGATACCACTTAGCATAAGCTTGGCAGAAGGAGAACTGCGTGTGTATGCATGTCTGTATGTATATGTATGCACATGTACTACACCCACACACACAAGTTACTAATCCATTGCCTGATGTATTTATGGCTATTTTGCTTATAAACCACTGCCCTCTAAGGAGCTCAGAGCCTCCTTCTGCAACCATGGGAGAGACTTGCTTGCTTCAACAGTCAAAGTCTGCGCTTCAGAAAGACTCAGTTTGTAACCTGGTTGAGAACAGTGACCTTGGTGCACACAAAGAATCAGTGTCAGTCCAGACCAAACCAGAATTGCCTTTTGGAAACGACACCTTTAAGTTTTGCTTTCCTTCCTGCCTGGTTCTTGCCCTACCCAACCTATTCCTCTGCAGTCACAGTGACCCCCAGAGGCCAGTCCCAACGAACAAGAGGAACCACCCCTCCTTCTTCTGGCCTCTGGGATGGCCACACACTTCTCCAGAAGGTTCTTCTCATATTCTTCACTCTTATTAAGACCATGTTAAGTTTTAAGAAGCATGGTAAAGCCAAAAAGCATCAATCAGAAGCTACATTAGAGAATGAATACAGAATGTTTTCTCTGCACAAATGAACCTACAACCTAAAAGTGAAGAGATGGGAAAGATGGCCAAATCCTACCTAGATTCATTGCTAAGACCAGGGCAGGACTGGTTTCTGCTACATGCTTTTCAGGCTAAAGAACAGAGGCTGGGGCAATTCTTGAGCCCATGATGTGAAAGAGGTCAGCCAGAAAATCACACTGGTTCTAGGAATATATGAATCAGCTTATAAGGAATGACGACGCAGCGCAGTACAATGCTGGGTGAAGATACCCAAGCTACTGCTGAGTAAGTACAGTGAGCAGAGGAAAATTATACCAGACAGATCACTGTGCTAATAGAGCTGCACTCTTCTGATATCAAGCTAGCTCAGGTGTCTCTAAAAGGCACTGCACTGTGCAGGGCACGTATACACTAAATACTGCAACTGGTGCTTCTGCTGTTTCCTCACTGTACCTCAGCATCCTCCTCTGTAAAATGGGGGAAACATCATGACCACATTGAGAAGGAGCCGTGAGACTTATTTGATGTTTTTAAAGAGCCCTGAAACCTCAGAGAAGGGCAATTTATTGTTCTTATTTTCCTGTGATCACACTATTCCCACAGGGATTGTTTATTTCTCAGCTCTGGGTTTCAATTTATTTATTTCTCATTGTGTTCTGGGTTTCCATACACAGCAATTTCCACTAGCAAAGACTAAAGGGACCATTTTCCCTTTCCGGCTTCAACTTAACAAACGTACAGACTGATAAATCCTCTTGTGGAAATCCTACAGGGTGAAGCAGGCTACAGATCAAAGGGAAGGCACATTTGTCCTCTAGTAGGATACCAGCACCAGCAGAGCCTCCTCACCTTCAGAAAATGATCCTTCATAAGAGCTCATGTCCTACCCTCCCACACTCAGACTTCTGACTTTGCCACACATTTCTGCCACTCAGATCTGCCAGCAAAATCTGGTTCTATAGGCATTAACAGGTCCATTTCCTTCTGAAAGACACATCTGCCACCAAGAAACAAGCTGGTACAGAGAACAGTCCTGGATCCCAGGCTCTGGTATTTGGAGCTACAGGTCATTGGTGAGCTGTGGTAGAAAACCAAAGTAGCTCTACATAACCAGTCCTAGCTCCACCTGGGAATGCCATACTGGGAGCAGCCACCTCAGTGCTCGCAGTCTGAGGGTACTGGGATTTGTGCAGACTTCCCTGGGCTCTGCTTTGGTCTGGTTCCAGCTAGCTCTCCTTCCTGTTCCAACAGCAAGAACATGCTGTACCTGAGACACCTATGGAAATACAAAGGTCACTGCACTGCTGCATGTGTTTGCCAGAGCTGTTCCCAGGCAGAAGGGACGCTCAGCACACCCAGGGACCTGCTTTGGTGTGATCTCTGTGTCATGCATTCAGTCCTGGGAGAAGGTGAAAGCAGAATCCTGGGTAACCCTAGGTCTGTCTTGCTCCTTCCATGTGCTGGAGCAGTTGTTATAAACACCTGATGAATGGTCTCGGGCCCAGTCCCAAAGTCCTTGCTCTAATTCATCTATCAGGGAAGGTGCTGAAGTTGAATCTGTACAAAACTTCACCAAAGCAATCAGGATATAGTCCTTGGGTGTAAAATGGCTGGGACATTTATACAGCCAAAGTCACACAGGATAGTTAAGGTGGGAAGCATCTGATATCTTTATATTTCACTTGACTCTAATGCACATGGCAGCCACAGGCTATAAGAGTAGCTGAGCACTTGCTTAACCAGAACTACTGGAAAGGTCCCAAGTGGTATCAAAGTGTTTTGAGCAATGACTGAACCAGCTACTTTCAGGGATGTATCTCACTTTCCAAAGCCCTGGATCAGGATTCACAAACACAGCTGTTCCCTATGCTGGATTTAGGGGAAAACAATGAGGTTTGGGTTTGCTTACTTATATTCTGTTACTAGACTGTTTCTCTCTGGGATCCTTATGGTGTAATCTGAATTCCCACACTTGGTTCATGTACTTGGAAAAATAGATATTATAGTGATGGCATGAAGATTTGTAGGAAAAGTTTGGGAATTGCCTGTGCAGTAAAAATATGTACAAAGTATCTCAAGTGGCTGAATTACTACAGCTTACTGTTCCCTTCTCCCGGGTACCTGACCAATACTCCTGGACCATCTGCAATGGTAAAATAGAATCTACTTGTCTGAACCAACCTAAATGCCAACAAGGCTCAACCAAGCAAATTTGACTCTGGAACTGAGCTGATAGTTACTGTAGCAACTCCACTGGTAACCTATTAAGCAGAGGTTTGACTTCAATCATACCCTAACACCAATAAATTTGGCTCAGTGCTATTGGAGACACACTGCCTTTCCATGGATTGAATCAGTTTATCAGTTCAATGGCTTGTAATGATAAACTGGGGTTTATAATGGTGCATATCAAACTGTGCCAGCAGACTTGCACCACTTCATACAGCCAGGTTTATAATCCTCTCTTTAGCTGAAGAGCTCTAAATTTTAAACCTCAGCCTCCCTAAGACTGTGCTGTGAATGTGCAAATCAGAACTGGGGTAACTTCCTGCAGGTCAATGGGAATCTGGTGCAAACTAAAGTAGCCTTTGGCTTTTGTCATTAAACTCTGTGGTAATCAACACTGAAGGAGAGCACCTCAAACCTGACCGTGATTTCAGCGGCTCAGTGGGAGCGATGACTGTAAATCCCTGTAGGCACTTTTAGAAACCCACCCCCTATGAATGCAGCTAAAATGGAGAAAACAATTCAGGTGAAAAATTAAAAGGAAAACTCTGGAAAGCTCAGGTGAGACGAAGTCACTAATCAGTCCAAACGGGTGGGGAAGAAAATTTATTGCTATAAAGTGGACTTATGTTCCCTTACCTGTGAATGTTATCATCTGTGATAAGCCATATGCATGTATATTTTGTATTTCTATGTTAAAAAGCAAAGTACAACCTTATAATAATAATAAAAAGCAGTGACTGCGCGGGGCTGCCCGTGGAGGCAGGTGTGTGTCTGCGTGGCCATGAATCCCTCCTTCCTCCCTGCCCCAAAGCCTTCAGAGCCTGGTCACGAGCTGCACTTACTGTAAACATGGCCTTCTAAAGGCACCAAAAAAGTTCAGCACCCCTTGCAGGAAGGATCAGTTTACACCATCTAATTTTTCTGTCTGACTAAGACATTAAGGCAGATATCGTTTCCTGCTCACAGACCGTTTATCCATTCAACCCAGCTTTCCCCCTGCCCTCTTCTGGATTACTTCTTGAACCTTCCTGCCCCTTCTCCGTTCCCTGTTTTTCCACTGTGCTCATTATTTTTCCCACCAGCCGTTTCCTTGGAGCTCTTCCCAAGATGAAGCTGAACACCTCTATGGGTTATCTGCAATTCCCTCTGGCCCGAACCTGGAGACACCCATTCAGTTTACATTCCAGAAAATTGCTATCATAGCCACTGGCAACACTGAGTTTCCAGCACATCTCCGGATGTGACCAGCAGAAAAAGCTCAGTTATCCCATCTGCAGGGAGGACAGTGAATCAGTGGCCAGACTCCAGAGATGGGGATCACTGTAACACTGAATCTCCACTACAACAGTGAGGAATGGGAGCGTGCACGACTCTGTCCCTGGTCAAAGAAGCACAAAACAGTTTCCTGCTACACTCCTGTTGCTTACACAGTGCAAAACAATTTCTGGGCATGGAATGGCTGTTGCTGCTACAACAACAAAGACACTCAGGATGAAGGGAAGGCAAAGAAGAATGGGCTCGTTTTAGAAAGCAAAGGTTGCCACTACAGTGAGAGAACATTATCATCCAGTGCCTGCAGCACTGTGCGAGTCTGCTGGGAAGCAGGGAAGGAGGTTAGCTGTGCTGTTCTGGGAAGCAGGGAAAACTCTGCCCACACATCCCTACTGCCCACAGGGGGCAACAGCACCCGGAATATTTGAGGATGGGCAAAATTTCATCAACCCCAGCCCCCAACAAGGGGTGGCTCTGATCCAGGCACCTGTGCACTCACCCAGGCTGGGTTTTGCTTATTCTCACTGGCCCAACTTGGGAGGTTTACTCCAGGAAATTGCCACTGATTTCAGTGGGATTGTACAGCTTCCCTGGTCCAGACCTGAACAGCTACAGTGGTGGGTGTCTGCTTCTCCCTCACTGTGTCACGGGGCTTGAAGGAGAGGGTGTCCTATCAGCTCATGTGCTGTGAGTCTGCAGCCCCTTGGATGATCCTGCCTGGAATTTCACTAGTCCTAGTAAAGCTCCCTGCAGACAGAAAGGGGAAATAGCTCTGCGCTCTGTTCCCCTCCTGCACCCAAACATGGTATCTGCGTCCAGGGAACAATGACTTAAAAAGGACTTCAAAAACAGGCATTATTTGTCATCTGGAAGAGCTATAAAAAGAAACACTTCTCAAGTAGTGAGTGTGAATACCATTACTTTACAGATTCGAGGGAAAAAAAGCAGATAACCTTGGGGAGAGACCCGACCTTCAAACAGGTTCAAATAACTTTACCATGCTTTCCCTTCCTCTCTCCCACACAAGCACAAAATCACATACATGCACATGTTCCCACACGTAGATACTCCCACAGAAACACAAGTTTGTAGACATGCATATGCCCTCTCTCACACATCCACACACAAAGCCTATGGCACATGTTCTCATGCACAGGCACTTGCCCACATTCACATGTTGCCACACGTTTTCCTCCACATGCAATAGCACTCTCATGTGCACACACACACATAAAGCTTAATGGACAAATGCAGTATGGTAACTGCAGAAGAATGAACACGTTGGTGTGGGAATTTATTTTGGAAAGGAATTCCAGTGTTCATTCCATACCCAGAGCGTTTGGATCATCAGGATATAATCCTATGAATTTACATAGTTAAAAATCAGACTACCTAAAGAATAAAAGCCCTTACTTTTGCAGTTTCCTGCTTTTTTAGATCCAGCCTCCTGGGTAGCCTGGATCAGCAACAGATCCTGATGGTACTTTCAGAGAGGTGCATGGTACATGACTACCTGTGCAGAGGTTCACACCCAGAGCACAACTCTGCAGGATGGAAAAGCTTTGCAATCACACCCCTGATCTGCCACCAGAGCAGATCTGGTGCCTGTTCTCTTATGTACTCCATGACTGCCTATCTTTATGCACTTTGCTTGTGCTGAGGGTACAGCACAACTAAAACCCTCCATCAGCTGTGCCACCCACTGAGCTTGTGATCATACAAAGTACCAAAGTAACCAAGGAAGAGAGATTCAGAACAACTCAGTTAGGCTCCCAAAGTTGAAGATATGGCCACTGTGTCTTCTTTTTGCCAGAGACAAAGATCCTTCTCAGTGATTTTCAACACCATCTGAATATTCTGCTCAGGTGGGACCTATTCCAGTCCTTGGCAATGCTAACCACAATGCTATCTGCTCCTCCACTTCATCTTGTGTGAGTACCTCCAAGTTCAATGCACATACACGGTTGGCTTTACTCTCTGGTGTATTTGGCACCTTGACTAGAGGGTGATTTCCACTTGAGGTGCTCAGTAGCTCTGAAGACCAGATCCTGCCAGCTCAGCTCACAGCACAAAGGGAGATGGTGGTAAGTTTCCTGCTCTAGCCTCTTGTCTCAAAGTAATGGTGCTGTGTCACACGGATGTGGTGTGTGCTTTGAAAATAAAATCTTATATAAAGCACAGTATTATTTCTCAGTCTATGAACTGAGGAAAGGAATGTGGCAATGTTTTCCCTCAGATCCAGCAGTGGCACAGCAGGGTGAGGAACTCAGAAATCCTGTTTCCTAGATCCTGCTATAATTAGATAATATACAGTAATATACAGATAATATACAGTATCCCTCCTTGCTAGGGGAAGCAGTGATTTCATGCTTTCCATAGAGAGTGAATTTGGTGGAAGGCAGGGCTAGAGCCAGCTTTGCATTTCCTTCTCCTGCAGAGCCAGGTATGCTGCTGCCTATCTCACCTGCGACTCAGCTTCAGTTCAAAAGACTGGATAACACCCATCATGAACTTTTCCTTTCTTGTGGTTTAACTCTGATCTGCATCATCCTCTGGGAAAATGCAATGAAATCAATAGAATTACTCTGTACCCACTGCCACAAGGCCCAACATTAGGTGCTTTGTGAATTTTGGTGTCATTTAGTGAAACTCTCATGGCAGCTAGTAAAAGTAGCCTCATTTGGGCACAAGAAATCTAGGAAAGCAGTTTAGTGTATGGCCACAGTTCTTGGAATTGCAACAAGGAGGAGAAGCGTTGGGGTTGATGTCCTACTAAGATCCTCTGTCAGGTGAGAGTTAGCTTAGGGAGTACTGTGTTGACTTATGCCATTGTAAGTGTCTTAAGCTTGGTCTGAAGACTGGTAAAAGGCACTTGGGAGTGTGAGAGCTATCTGGCTGCCTTTGATATCTGGGAATTGACATTTGGCAATGATATCATGGCTACGGCAAAGCTTCCTTCTCACGCCATTGCAGCGTCCATAGGGGACACACCAGCATTCCTCCGTGGCTCCATGCAGAAAGGAGAAGGTTGCAAGGCAGAGAGCACAGGGCAGGATGAGGTGCTCAACTGCTTGTTCCTGCTGCAAGAAGAGAGGAAAGGCGGCTGTGGAGTCAGACAGCAACTGCCAAACCCAGGAGGAAAACCCGCAGTGCAGTTCCAGGCACTCACACACACCCCAAAACCTCAGCTGCTGGTTCCTGCAGCTGCTCTGGGATCTGAGGAGTCACAGGGGAAGAATCTGCTCCTGGAGCACTCACAGCACAGGGCTGGGACAGCAGCCATGGGGTGACAGCCCTGAGGTGGTCCTGCTCTGTCGCACAGGGCTCTGCACATCCCTGGGGGCTCTAAGGCCCAGGTTTAAGCTGTGGTTGACAGTGTTCCAGCACCAGGGCTCTTTCTGGCAGTCACCACACAGTGTTTTCTTCTGTTCACAACTGAAACCAGCCATCCAAACCCTGGGAAAGACGGTCTCACTCCTGCTTTCTGTGGCAATGGTACCACTGTCCTGACAGAACAGACTTCCTTGCTCTTCAGTGGGTTTTGCAAAGGGAGTGATCCTACTTTCTGAGGTTTCATTGCCCATGCAAGGGAGGTTGTTAGGAAAATCAGGGGTTTGGAAGGAAAAACACAGCCTGCAGGCTAGTCTATTGGTACTGAGCTACTGCTGCTGGTCTAAAAGGTCTTATCTTACCATAAACTTTAACCAGAGAGAACTGAGCTGCTGTGAAAATGAGAAGCAATTTCAAGTGTCACATGAAATACATCAATGAGATGAGCTGCCTGGACTCGGAGAAGCTCTGTGGGTCAGAAAGCAATGCCTGGCCAGTGAAAACATTCCTGTTGGCTCAGACATCAATAGAAATTACTGACTTTCAGAGAGAGCAAGAACACTCCATGGTGTGGAAGGCCGCTGGAAATACTTGTCTTGGTTAATTATTACAAAGGTGTTTTCAACTGGTAAAACAATGGGAAGCTCTCTCTCAGTGGGTCTGGCTGACTGGCAGAGAGCCCCTTTTGGCTGGAGAGTCAGCTGGAAAGGCCCGTGCTCAGCCTCAAAGTATTTCCAGCTTTAGAACAGAAACGATGTGGAGACCTTCACAGTTTGCTCCAGAGATGTGACAAAAGGTCTCCAGAAACCTTGTGAATGGGCAGCGGTGTCACCGAGCGCTGCCTGCACTCTGCTGCCATCGTGGATGTGATAAAAATCCTGCAGTGGAATGGCACTGAAGCAGAAATGGAGAAAAAAAAAGAAAGAAACCTCCTCTAGTGCCTGACATTCTTTTTAGGATGCCAATAAAAGATAATGTTACCTGTAAAACGTGCAAGCTGCTGCTAGCACTGTGCCTCCCTCCTCTCCTGCGCCCTTCCTCTCGCTCTGTGCTACCCCTGCAGTGGACAGAGGCTCAGAAGAGTGCCAGGATGCCACAGATGGATCCTCCAGACTAAACCAGCATTAAAGGAAACAGGCAGTGAGAGAGATGTTGAGAATCCACCAGCTTTGCTCCCTGCACCATTTGGTAGTTCCAGGAAAGCTTTTGCACTCTTCAGATTGAGCTTTGGATCAAGCTTTATCTCGGTGGATTTCCCAACCTCCATGTCAAATATGGGGCAGGTATGGGACAAGATTGGGCTGGGAGAAGGAAACAGCAGAGTAGAGCAGATCCACTGTGTCAAATTCAGCTCTCAGAGAGCTCCTTTGGGTTGTGTGTATCCCAGTGTGAGCTGTTTCAGCTGCCTCACACTCTTCCACAGTGAGAAGTTCAAGGACAAATGCTTTGATTTGGAAAAATCTTCCTGCTTGCCAGAGACACAAAACTATTGAGTGAGGTGCTCAGAAAGTTTGGCTGCACCTCTTTGAAGTTCAGTTTTCCTGTGCATTTGGGATGCTCCCGCTATTGGGATCTCTGTGTGTAATACAGATTAAAGATGACTTTGTGCTGATGCAGGGAATTTCATCAGAGGATCTCACAGCGCTTGCAAATTAATTAAACTCTCATGGCACCCTACTGCTCCTATCACCATCTTATTTAGATGGCAACGGAGGCACTGAGAAAGAGCTGCCTTATCCTGGACCACCCAGAAGGTCTGCAGGAAAGCTGGAAAAGCTCTGCAGGCCTGATGCTAAGTCCCTTCTTCCACTGACTCGACCAATTCCCTCCCTGCCCATTATCACACAGGCGAAGGGATCTCTCTTGCAGCCTAACATGAAACAGTTCAGCAGAGGAGATTTTTGTGGGAGGATACGGAATGGATTTTGGGCAGCAAAGTATAATTAGGAGGGGTCCAGTGGGGGAAAAGCAGAGGTTTATTCCTTGGCCTGAGCTGAATTGTACAGATAATGCCTACAAGACTTTTCTAACTGTGGCAGAGGACACCTTGGACTTGAGCTCTGCTGCTTTCATCTGCCTTGCAGCGCCTCCAGTGAACAGGATTTATCGGAGAGAGGCATTTTCCCTATGGGAAGCTGCTGTGGTGCCTTTAAGATTTGGAGTGATGCCCTCTGAAAGGGAAGCAAGAATATTTCAGAGGGACTCTATCCTTCAGGAAAAAAGCCCAAACCGTGTCTCTTCAAGATGGGGTCAACTCCTCAGCCCTTTATCTGGAAGCACTTACTACACAATTAATGGAAGGAACTCTCATCAAATGAGGGACAAATCATAAAATTAGGGAGATGGAAATTAGGCATGGACAAATGATCCAGGTGCAGGGGAGATTTATGGGGGAGGTTGTATTATAGCTAATGATTTCTGCTAATGATTCTCCAAAGTATAAAGTGGCAGAGAGCCCACTCTCTACGGGACGAGAGAAAATCCTGTGTGTAGAGTGAAGGGCATTCCTCTTGGGAGGGGAGGCTGGTCCCACAGCATGGTAGGAGCATCAGACCACATTCTCCATCTCCTAACCCAGAGATGCTGGTTGTGGGACTTGCCAGAACAGTGGGGGCCTCTCTGCTGTGATCAAAGTCACACCAAAAGCAGCACCTTTTCCTGTGCCTCTCCCTCTACAGCTTCCAAGAACATCCTATTCCAGCTCTCCACATGGCCTTCTTTTTCCCACCACAGCACTCAACCAGAGGGAGGTTCTGCTGTCATCACCATCAAACCGAGCTGGAATCTCACTGCTAAATATGTGGAGGGGGGATCTGGTCCTTCCCAGTTCTCCTCTCCCTTGCAACCCTCCCCATCCCAGTCATATAAACACTGGGGAAAAACCAAAGCAGGTCAAGCTAAGCTCTGGTGTTCACCAGAAGGGGTCTGCCTCAAGCACTAAGTCATTTCATCACCTCTTTCATTTTCTATTTGGGAATCTCCCCTACTGACACTTACTTCACCTTCCCCCTGCAGAGTAGCAGAGCTCCATCGTAACCCCGACAGCCACTGCTTTGACTCTAGCAGAGATGAGGTGAGCTGTGTGCTTTTCACCAAGGATTACAGCTAGCACAAGTAGGTCTTTGCTTCCCAGCATTACATCCCTCCTTACTGCATTTCTCATCTGGAAGAGGCTGAACCTCTGCCTGCAGCAGCTACAAGCTTTCCACACAACCAGAGCTCCTTGTGGCATCTGTACCAGTGTGGGCTTGCCTAAACCAGCATTCCTCTGCTGCTTCTTGTACCAGGCCTTCACTGATGCCCTCTGCTATGTCAGCCTCTAACTCCTGGTAAGATCTGGGTCTAGAAAGGTTGGGAACACCCTTTGTTATCCATGTTGAGTGGTGCATTCCCAAGAAATGAGGCTCTGGAAAGCTGGATTCTGTGCTTGGCTGTGCCCCTGGGTACATCCCAACTCTTAGTGCCTCTGTGAGAACATAATCATTGTGAAATGAAAGTAATGATCTTGACCTGCTTCACACAACACTTTGAGATCGAGGGATAACAACAACGAGGTGTTCTTAGTAGCTAATCCATGTGGAGGGTGTTAGTGGTGATTTGTAACAGCCAGACTCTCCACAAGCAGTTCAGCAACTCTTTTCAGCCCAAATGGCAGCATTATTCCAAAACCTAAGAATGCTTTTCACAGGAAATGGAAATTGTAGGATCTGAGGTTTTGGAAGAAAATATAGAATAGGACAGTTGTAAGGGGGTTGTGGTTCCTTTCCTACTGTCAAGGAAAGGGGAAAAAGACAAATAAAGCTCCTCTGGGGCGCCATCCTGCCAGCTCCAGTGATCAGCAGTTCACAGCATTGCTTTACTGTTCTTGGAGTAATAAAAATTCCTGATGAGTTTCTGTTGGAGCCCTGATCACAAATGGCACAGTGATGCACAGAGCTATGGGTAGGATGGGGTACCAAGACACTGCCAACTGAATCCTGCTGAGCTGGTGGGTTCATGCATTGTGGGTTGTGTTGTTCCCCTGCCCCCCAAAGGAACTGGATCTCTCTGCAACAGGGAGAAGATGAAAAAATGAGGGAACAGGGGGAAAACGTGGAAGAGAAAGGAAAAGATTTGAGAGCACGAAAAACGGAGGACATGGAGGTAATGGGAGTAGAGAGCTACACTAAACACTGCAGGAGGAAATTGCAATGGCTTAAACCAGTAGGTCAGTAGCTATCTGAGTCATTGATGGATGTTAGCAACTGATATTGTGAAGTGATACATGTAGAAAAGACATAAAGGAGATACTCTGGGTTGTAAGGCAGATAGCCTGTCCAGTCTCAATGAGCTCCTCCACTAGCACAGGAGAGAT
>JBCJKH010001251.1:16654-27744 GCA_039877255.1 Loriculus beryllinus
ACTTCCCATAAAGAGGCAGATGTTCAGCCCTTTCCAAGAAAGCTGGGCTTCAACACACATAACGGCTATTCAGTAAGACGAATACTATCTCTCTGAAAGCCCTTCATTTCTTCTTCTTTCCCAGATTTATAAACTGAGCATGACGTCATATTGTCTGCGATATCCCTTTGGTCAGTTGGGTTCGGCTGTCCTGGCTGTGTACTCTCCCAACTTCTTGTGCTTCCACAGCATATTCGCTGGTGGTATGAGGTAGGAAAATGAAAAATCCTTGACTCTGTTTGCACTGCTTAGCCTTAACTAAAACTTGGTCACAAATCCAAAACAAAGCAACATATGAGCTACTCTGAAGAAAATTACTCTGTCCCAGACAAAACCAGAACACAATAATAGATGATGACATAGTTAGCCCCTAGGACTCTGTGAGGGGTTATCAACTTTAGGAGTTTCAAACTGAACAGCTAAAAGTTAAGAAATCCAGCCTCATGACCATCAGTGGAAATACTGGCTTATTTTGACTGCTTTGAATATTATACATGGAAAATTATGTATGTGATTTAGGCATGACAATACAATATTTACTTCATATTTTCTTTTTACGATTCAGATATTTTTACTAATTTGTTGTACCACTAACCATGCTCTCCACTGAACATTTTCAGAAAGCAAGAATGGCAAATAAAATCTCATTTTAGCATGAAGGGAAGAAATAAGATAAAGCTTTTCCATTTGAAAAAAATAAAATTAAGTATATGTATGCATATGTGTAAACATGTATGTGTGTATATATGTGTGTATAAATCAAAGTGCATAAAACCTACAAATCAGAGGAGATACTAAGAAGCAGTCTGCTCTGTTATTCACACGTAGCCTACTCTGAAATAAATCATGATGTACTGAAAGTCACATGCAGGAATGAATGAATTCTATCGCAGAGGCATAAAGGAATATCTCAAAGCTCTTAATTTATTTATTTAGCTATTTCTTTATTTTTTAACACTATCAGTATGTTTCTGACCCGCTACCTACACATGAGAAAGGTAATTTTCTGAGGTTAGGTACTTTGCAACTAGAAAAAAATTAGGAAACACTTTTTTTCCTTTGTATTTCATTTGCTATTGCCTATGAATCATTTGCTTAAATCTAGCAAAGCTAAAAGGTGTCTGTGAGAATCTCTGAGACCATGTTTTAACATTAAAAACAGAATACTAATGGAATACATAGCAAATGAGTGGAGATCAATAGTTTGCTTGGTATGTAATAATATACTTCAGTTTTTGAGGAGATAGTAATTAAAGATCTTTGGGCCTAAGAGAAATGTATTTTTTGTTCTCTTTCAGTCTGATACTGGTTTATATGTTGTCTTCATGTAAACTTTTAATCTGCAGCGGTAGCTTGCCTCCAGCAAATTATGTCTATATGATGTTTTCCAAATTGAATAATTCTAGAGGGATCCAAAATGCTTTTTCCAAATAATACATGAAAAAAACTGTTATGTGAGAAAAAGTCAGAGATATAAAAGCATTACAAAACATTGTAAGTAAAAAAAAAAAAAAATTGGAAAAAGAAAGGGGGAAATTAAAAAAAAAGTGATCTAAATAATTACTGCCTTAATATAATTCACACATGTTACCAGGGTTTGGGCGAGAGGAAGATGTCTGAATAACACTGTCAATTAACAGAAACTGTTTAAAAGATTATCCCTAAGGCCATATTTTCAAACCTTCACTAAACAGGATAATACAAAACAGTGTATTAATTTTAACTGCTCAGGAATCTTTTTCACAGAGTAATTTTTCATCAGAAATGTTCAGCTCATCAAAACATGAAATTGTCATAGGGATGAAGCTGCTAAAAATAACCAATAAACCAAATTAAACCAGCAAAACTTAACACTTGGATCCATTTCTTCATGTTCTTCATGGAATTCCCAGTCAGAGAAAACTGTTTAGTGGCCAGTGGAGCACTCACTTAGGATACTGAAGACACAGGATCAAAACTCTTCATTCTTCATATCTCATGTTAATATTTCAGCCCAAAGACTACTGCAACCATGTTGAAGTTGGCATCTTTTGTCAAAACTATTCAATGCTAAGTGATAACTGCAGCAAGATCTTGACCCTAAGAATGATGTGGGGTACATGCTCTAGTCGTGGGAGTAAAGCCTGATTCTCTTTGGACTATAGCAAGGGATCATTATAACTTGTACAAGGTGAAATAACTGCAAGACACAACTGAATCTCCCTAGCCAGCACAGAGAAGAACCTGACTTGCAACTTAAGAAACTCAAGTTTGGATCCAAATCAGGAAGAATTGGATTTGCTTGCAGATGAGCCACTAATGCTTCAAAGAAGAACAGCAGTAACTCAGTCTTGCAACTTAAGAAACTCAAGTTTGGAACCAAATCAGGAAGAAGTGGATTTGCCTGCAGATGAGCCACTAATGCTGCAAAAAAGAACAGCAGCAACTCAGTTTCCCTGACTCAGCATTCCATGGAAGAAAAACAAACCTGCAGTTTCTTCCCCTTGATCTAATTTGATAAAACCAACTCTAGTTACCAAACTAAAATAAAGTTTCCCTTATGACTTAGAACACATTGTAGATAACAGTTGTGATAAGCACAGATTCTTGGTGTCCACAATGTAACAATGAAAACTGAGTTTTTTCTTTAGCTCTTCCCAATTACTTTTTAATGTAAGAAACATCAAGCTGCAAAGACAATTCTGATTTCTCTTCTCCTATTTAAAAAAAAGAAAAAAACCAGACCTTTATCTGTTGGAGTTTCTTTGTCTATCTTCTCTTCTACCCCACTATATTTTTTATGCTCTGGCACCTCTTCCATAAGCAACAGTTTGCACAGTTATGTAAGTAAATGAGATTATAATAAAACTCTTTGGTTGCTGCAACTTAAATGCTCAGAACAGAGCGTTATATCTGCAGCTGCCTTATGATTGCTGTAAGTAAAATCTGTACTGTAAATTTAAGGCAGAATTATTGTTTTATGGGCACCAGGAATCCTGGCACCTCCTGACTTTTGGATTGTTAACTTTGCATTTTAACAGCGTTCAAAACTATATGTTTCTAATGAAATTTTACCAGTGTATTTCCTCATGTGAACAAAAAACAGTAAAAACTCCTATCTGTATGTAATGATTGTGGCATTGTATAGACTGATACAGTTTAAACCCTGAGTATTTAGCACTGCAGCAGCGCTAGTGACCACCTAAACCAGACAATTAGTTTTAGTGGCTACCAAGAGGGCTCAGCTGCTAGCCTGGAGACAGATAGGTTCCTAGTTATGTTTGAAGAAATGGTAAAGAAAAGCCTCACTTTTCCTCCCCAGATCTTCTCAACTGTGTCCTGAATGACTCTCAAGAGAAGCTGGAGCTGAGTGTTGAATCTGGAGAAGTCTGTCTCTGTGAGAAGCGGAATTTTCATTTCACACCATTTTCAGATGCTTTAACATTTGATAGTGCTGTCTGACTGCTGCTGTGTTCCCAGATGATGAAGAAAATACACTCTTAATTTCTATAATGGTTCTACAATTAGCATTTTAGCTAGCTATATACCTATGAGGCTGCATCTCATCTTACTGCTGTCTGGTTCTGCTGAACACTGACCATTTCAGTTAACTGAATGAATGCCAGGGAGAGATTCTTAACCATTTCCGGTGATTACCATACTGGATATTGAATAAAATGTATCATGTTCAACAGGATCCTGCTTTTGTATATATCCTCATTCACTTCAGCAGTACTTCATTTGAGTTCTTGCCTGTCCAGGGTGGAGTTTGACTGAAATGTCCATGGCTGTGCAGGGTTATCTGTTATAAAACTGTCTTGCTGTGAAAGCCCAATTAAATAAATAAGCCTCTTCCAATAAAATGAAGTAGCATTGGAATATAGCAGTAGAAGAGAAGCTTTCCTGTACAATGCAACAAATACTCACTGGTGAATTTGCAGACAGAGCTCTTCCTGGGGCAACACCTGCTTCTTTACTATTCGTGTTAACATTACTGAGTTTGTGTTTTTGATGTGAGTACTTTAGGGTTTATCATAATAGGTATGGTAAGTCATAAAAAGGAATATTTTCCTTTTACTAAAAAAAAAATACTACAAGATGAATGTATGAATTAGTTATTAGCATTCTTAAAATCCCAGAAAATAATTTATTAATAACACTGGAAAAAAACTTCCACCACCCTTTTATTAAGCATTGTTTTACTGTATAACTGCATTTTGTAAGTGGGCTGTTAAAACTTATTTTAATTACAGATGAGCCTGGAATAAACTTCTCCCTTTACAACTTCCTCAACACCATTTTAGGAATGAAATCTCTATTTGAGGCTTGATTATAGAGCTCACTATTTTTAATCTTTTTTCATGCTTTGACAGTTGCAAAAAGAGCACACCTCCTCCCCTCCTTTCTTCCACTGTCCAACATACTAAAGAATAGTATTATTTGTTTATTTTACCTCCCAAATTCTGGATAATGTTCTGCAGAATGAAAAAAAATGGTTTTGTATATACCACTTCCCTGATCCTATTTTGAAAATGCTATACATATACAAAGTGTTGATGGAGTATGGTAAGACTACAATATATCCATCAACACTGTTTCTCCCCCTTCTATCTTAACATAGAGGTTTAATCCTGTAAAATATGTAAGAAAAGAATATGAAATGCAGTTATATAGCAAAATAATGCTTAATGAAAGGTTGGTGGAAGTTTTATTCCAGTGCTATTTATAAATTCTTTTCCTGTGATTTTAAAAATGGTAATAATTACTAGTTCATACAGACATTTTTGTAGGATTGCTCTTTTAGTATAAGAAAAATACTCCTTTTTATGACTTACCATACCTATAATGATGAAATCCTAAAGTACTCACACCAAGAACACAAGCTCAGTAATATTAGCTAACATGAAAATGAATAATAAAGAAGCAGGTGTTGCCCTAGGAAGAGCTCTGTCTGCAAATTCACCACTGAACATGTTGAATGCAAAACTTTCAATATATTTTTACAAGTGTTTCAAATAGTACTAAGTCACTAGAATTCACTTCCTTATATGGGATATCTTTAAATATTATTACCTTCTATTATTTTACCTAAGTACTTTATGTTAATGCAAAACTAGAGCTAGTATAGTTTAGTAACTGAACAGCAGCTCAGTCCTCACATGATAAAAATATAATGTGCTATCATTAAAATATCAATGAACTAATCCCATGCAGGAGTATAAACCACGTAGTAACAGTAATTACTTAACAGAAATTTAAAGGGCAGTAATTAAAAGGCACAAGCAAAATCTTAATCAGACTCATCATTTACTCACCTGTGGTTTTTTTCATTTGCAAATCAATGTTTGAAGTACACAGTGTAATTTCTTATTTTGAAACTAATGAAATTTTCAATTCTTGGTCATCAAAGAGCTATTTTTTTTAGAGTTGAAGGATCTTCCTTGTATACAAGAAGAGTTAAATCCATTTCTATATACAAAAAGAGTGAAAAGCATTTTTAAAGTCACATGTCCAATGTGTTATTGAATAGTAGGATTTTATTATTTTGCAAGAGAAAGGAAAAATTCTCATGCAGTAACTTTACAGCATTCATTTGCTTTGAAGGAGTGGAAAAAGAGACAGACAGTAGACTCAAAGCAGATGCTATCATGAAATGGGCTGATTTTAGTTGAAAAGCTGGTATGTATATCAGGCAATTTACTCTCACATTAAAGAGAATCAGAAGAGATTATACAACAGAGACTGACAAAGTAAAAAGGACAATACCAATCTGAAGAATCCCAAAATCAGACAAAAATATACCTTGGTGGAATGAACTCACTGCCCAACATGTCCAGATGTATTTTGGGGGCATGTTTCATCCTGCATGATACCACAATACTGTCCCTGTTAGCATGAAATCTTGTATATGAAAATATTATGATACATAAGAAGTCATGAATTACCATAATTTTCCTTATGCATGACTGTAAAAATATTCTATAAAACTTCTCAGCAGCTGACCAAGTTTTGGGTTAAATTGTGCTGTTCCAGCTCCCACTCCAAGTTTTGAAACAGATTAATCTCTTAAAAAGAATAGATTAAAAATTAAGTGCATTACACTAAGCATAAAAGCAGATTCAAGTCCTGTAAGGTCCTGGTAAGGAAGTGTACAACATTGTCAGTGGTTGGGGCAGCAGGTCTTTATGATGGATGGTGATCCATGAGAAATGCTGAGACTTGGCAATGATATTTCGGAAATTGGGAAACCTTGTCCAAAAGCCAAAGATTTCTCTTCATGATCGCTTTATCAGTGCTGTAGTGCACATAGCCCTCAGCCCTTTGTTCCACAACTTTAGGAAGAAATAGGGTGAGTGCAGCCTGAACAGAAGACTGCAGCTGAAATCTCCTCAAGCTGGAAACCACACAGCATGTTGCCTTTGGGCTAGAGCAAGACAAATTTTCTAGAGATAAAAAGGTCTATGCAATGATTAGCTTTGGATGGAGTGAATATTCAAGCATCTTGCACACAGGGCAATTTTATTTTTAATCATGTCATTTGTAAACTACCCCTGGGTAGTTCATGTTCGCAAGCCAGAAAAGTATATTGCTACATTTTACACTGTCATGTGCTAACAAAGTGCTGGTAAGTGTGATATTTATACTTTCCCTTGCACTATACCTGTGATGGTAATGTGTAATGAACACAATTCATTGCAGAGTTGGAGCAGTCTGCCTGATTTTTGAAGAAGAGCATTTTTCATGAGTAAATTTTGAATAGAAATGAACAGAAACAGCTAAATCCCAAGCCCACAAATTCTACATCAGGCCAGAATCGCAAGAGTTTTCATATCTAAAGGAATTATTATTTCAAACTATTATTATAGAATGCAATAAAATAATCTAAACAAGGAAAGCTCTTGCACTATCCGAACATTTGTTATCACATAATCTCTACAGTGCTGACTAAAAGGGCAAGAAGTAGTGCAGAGTAATTCCACGACTTTGATAAATAATGTCTATAGAAAAGAAGCTTAAAAAGGCAAGAGTCACTCCTTCCATGACCCTTTTGGGACCAATTGGTCCATTCAAAGAGATAACAGTTACATTTTTGACACTTTTCTGTAAGAAATTTTCAGCCAGCACAAACTGCTGTGCCACAGTCTTTAGAGTAGACCCCAAACGAACTCAACCTCTTCTTCTATAAGGCATAGCTCAGAGAGATGTGTAGTATTAGAACACAGAGCCAGGTATCAATAGAGACTTTGCCATTAAATTCATTAGGAGGGGAAAATAAAGGAGGTTCAGGAAGGCAATGTAGGCTTTTCCTGCTTCAGCTCCCACTGTTCAGAGCTTTAAGTCAGTGGTGGATGTTTACTTCCATTCAGTAATT
Source organism: Loriculus beryllinus (assembly GCA_039877255.1). Taxonomy (NCBI): domain Eukaryota; kingdom Metazoa; phylum Chordata; class Aves; order Psittaciformes; family Psittacidae; genus Loriculus; species Loriculus beryllinus. The sequence continues at coordinate 24,045 of JBCJKH010001251.1, forward strand.
TTCAGCTCAGCAGTATGTTAGCCAGGATGGCAGCCCCACTTTGTATTTCCTGTCCACCAGCAAGAAATTTTTAATATTTTGGTGACAAAAAATTAGCTTGCCTCACTGTACAATAGCGGTGCTCTATTCCAGGTACAAAAGATTGAGATGCATAAAGACTGCCAAAGCCAACATGGTAGTATAACCTCAGAAGCTAGAAGGGTAAGCGTCACATTTTCAGCAACAGGTTTCCCATGTCTGACAGCTGAGACAGAGTGCTTTCTCCACATCACTCTTCCACAGCACAGTCTCACAGTCTGAAGTTTGAAGAAGGAAGGGAAAATCTATAGGGTGAAATCTGAAGATTTTAATTACATATGAATTACAAATAGTTCTTGTAAAGTTTTGGATCTGAAATCTTTTTTTTGTTTCAGGGTGGACCTTTGAGAATACTCAGTATTGTAATAGGGTATGAGTGGACTGTCATAAAATAAGTACAATACATCCAAAGTTGTTATCATTTTCCAACAAAGTAATTTCCTTGTTTACAGGAAAAGACACTTACCTAATACTGTAGTATGACATTAATTTATTTCCTCTTACAGTGTCTCAAGAATGTATTTGGATAAAGTTCTCCACATTCCTTACACTTATGCTTCATTTATTTTAGAGGATTTGTGGGTTTTGATGGTTCGAAAGAGGTGAGATAGAGACACTTTTAAATTTGTCATCTGCATAACTGTTTCTTACATAATCTTTTATTTCTGTTTTAGTAGCTTGATAAAGAAAGTGTCCTCATGGTTAAGCCATTTTACTGATCTCAATGCAGAAGTATTTTCTTAGGCTCCTAAGAAGCCTAGGCAGGTATACTTCATGTACAGATAAACATGTGTATGTCTATCTGCATTTGTTCCCCTGTTCCACAAGAGCTTTTCAACTCATAAGCCAGTTTCAAGTAAACCTGGTTGTGGCATAGATAATTCGTTGATACCAATATTTGTGACTTTTTTATTTGTTATACTTCAAAATGCTACAAGAGACTCCTGTGCTGGATATCCCCATATATCATATGTATCATGTGTATACAATAGAATTTATTTTACATGGTAAAAACATGAAGAACAAACTTAGATGTGTACTTTTTTCCAAGAATTAAGTTTTCTTTTACTTATTTAAAGCATTTATTTTCCTTTAAAGTGTTTCCTATGAGCACGCCAGTGCCATGAATTTACATATTTTTTATTTTTAATATTTTGTCTTTTATTCATCCTCTTCATTACCCATTTCCCATAATATCTTAAGAAACATCTAGCCAACAGCTCATTCAAGCTATGATGATGCCAACTAGCTCCAGCATGCCCTCTTTAAATTGCTTGAGCTCACTTAATATGTATTATTTCCAGGCAAATCACTCTCCTTTTTTTTTTTTTTTTTCCTTTCCAGACTAACAAGAAAAGACCTAAGAAAGACTTAGAATCATAGAATCATAGAATAGTTAGGGTTGGAACGGACCTTAAAATCACTGGTGGCTCCTGGCGCTCAGAATTGAGGCTCCTGGACACTGTGTTCCCTTGCTCTGGTGTTGAAGGCGTCTTCTCTGGAGATGCTCAGCTCAGATGAAATCACTAATAAAATAAGCTCATGGTGTTGCAAGCAAGAGAAAAGTGTGCAAAATGGAGTACAGCCATGTCCTGAGCATTAGACAGTCATTTTGTCAGCATAAACTCACATAAAGGAAAAGATGCTACAGTCAAACACTGTTTACTGATCATTCCTTGTCTTCAGTGATTGCCCTTACTGAAGGCCAGATCTCTGTAGTACTCAGCTGCCATGCAACTTAATCTGGTGGTGGATATATATATATATATATATATATATACAATTTTAAATTTGTGAATACACACACATAAACGTACAGTGCAATCATTCTTTTCTATTGGTCTCACCGTCGGGGACGTTGTTTCACACTTTTCACAGAATGTGATCTTTGTCATATCTATGAATATTTCTAACTCTTCTTCTGTGTTATTTCCCTGCAAAGGCTCATTTGGCTGGACAGAGAGGTACAGCCTCTGACAGACTGTAACCTTCACTTCCCACAAATACAGGTCTGTAGCTCTATACCGCTTCCCAGGACACTGATGCACTCACTGAAGCTCTCTTACAGGGGAGGCACTCTGCATTAGAAAAGAAGTGTACTCAGATTGCTCCTCCAGGAGCAAAAAGAGAACCCTAGATTCAGAACCTGCCTTCATTTTGTCCTAGCAGCAAACTCAGGCACAGCCCCTTTCTTCAGTCAGACTGGAGGGGGTTATTTCAGACTGAACAGCAACATATGTTAATAAATTGTGTTCACAGAGGCGTAAGTTCCACTACTACGAAAAAAAAAGAAACAAAGGGAGAAAAATGAATAAGGCCTTTGAATATTTTAAAGCTTTTATCTTAGTAGCCACACTTCTACCCACAAAATTTCCTCTGTAATTGGCTTTTATGTGGGCCTGCTAATGTGTTCTGAACTCCCATCTCTTACATACGGGGTAGCAGCTATTTAACAGACAGCACTTTCAACACCTTTATCAGTACAAACAAACCATTAAGTTATTTAGCAACTAAAAACCAGACCAAAGACCAACACCAAACAAAAAATCCAACAATCCAAACCTGAGCACCAGGTTGTCATTCACCAGTTCAGAATTTCTCTCTTTGCCTTTGGGTTTCCAGCTGTTACTGGGGCAGCTGGTAGGGAGGCTTTGCAGTGTATCCCTGAGACACTCTTTGCTTGTGCCAGCAGAAACAATGGGAAGATCCATTCTGAGTTCACTTTGGTACTTTCTAAAAGCAATGATAAACAGGAGGGAAGGGCTGTTTGGCCAGCCTTGGTTATGCATCCTTTTTTATGCTTAACCTCAGCCAAAGGGGATTGCAATGGCAGAGTGAGGGTGTCTGCCAGCCTGGGGCCTCTATGAGATCCACAGCAGCAGTTCCACTTGCAAACATTTGCTTCAAACGTGAGGCATCATTTCAGGCTGCGAAAGAGACAATAAAAAGGGAAAAATGAAAGTTTAAGACTGTTTCAAAGATAAAAGCAGGCTGGCATTAGCAAATGAAGTGCCTTGAGCAATAGTAACATGAGTGTGCACTGGAGAAAAAACTTCAGACAGGGCCAGGGGTTAGGAGAAAGACTCTGAAAGCTGTGCCAGTTCATTGTGATAAAGTCCTGGGTGCTATGGCATTGTTGTAAGGGGTGAAATTCTTTCACAGACTGAGCAATGTGGAGGGCTGGGTCTCTGTGCAGGACTACAGGTGGCTTTTGCTTATAGCTGGCTTTCCACTAAACTCAGTTCTTCTCAAAGAGGTGTCATAAACTTCTTCACAGCTGGTTTTACATGGTATATATGCAACATATTGCACACCTTGCTTGTGTGACTTATTCTTCTGAGGACAGATCTGAACAACCCACCTACTGCAGTCATAATTCCCTATGAATGTCACTGCCTGTGAAAAACAGCATTTCTACTGTAGAATTCAAGAGAGCAGAAACAATCAGAAAGATCTAGTGCAGCAGTTGTCCAGAGACAGACTAAATGGGCTCAGCAGATGAATCTGTAAAGGACACAGTGCTATACTCCTCAAGTAGAAGGGTTTGAATTGCAGGTCAAACATGCTGGCAGAGGCCACTGTAGGCCAAATTCAGACACCAGTAAGCCAAAAGCAGAGGTGT
>JBCJKH010001265.1:0-17760 GCA_039877255.1 Loriculus beryllinus
GGGCAGCCACAGCTTCTCTGGGCACCCTGTGCCAGCGCCTCAGCACCCTCACAGGGAAGAGCTTCTGCCTAAGACCTACCCTAAATCTCCCCTCTTTCCATTTAAAACTATTCCCCCTTATCCTACCACTACAATGAACCAAGCTCTGAAGCAGCAAAGGTTTAGGTGCTGATGGCCCTAGATATGGTGGAGGATAAGTGTGTAAATGGGAGGAAAAACTCAGCTTGTTCTGAAGCACCAGGCTGATGTCTTGGGGGACCTCTGATGCTCTGGGTGGACTTGCTGGGCAGAGGAAAGATGTTCCCCCTTGGCTGCCCGGGTGAAGCAGCCTGCCTTCACCCTCTTCTGTCCCCTGCAGCTTGCACAGTGCTCCTCTGCAGGGCACAGCTCCCAGCACTCGCTTTTAACTTCCAGTGGTCTGACCACAGAGGGCTACATTTTGGCCAGGGAGCGCTTGCAATCGCATGAGAGTTTGCTGTTGCGATGTCTGAGTGGAGAGCTCCCACTCACTTCAACAGCCGACTGGCACTGCTGCAAAGAGGCTCTACCTAAATAGATGTGAAGTAATGAATACTTGGGATAAGCGACTGATTTCAGAGTGTGCTTTTATCCACAGGCCCTGTATTTATAGTTCAAGCCTTTTCAATTAATACGCACACCCTAAAAGAATTAAACTACTAATTATCACATTTTCCCGTGGTTCACAGAACTTTCATCAGATCTAGTAAATGAAATCACGAGTTCAGCAGAAGAAGCTTTACTGCGCCAAATTATGTCAAGGGTATATCATGGTGATAATAAAAGATCACTTGGTTGGAAGTCTAACCTAGAAGGTTGGGGAGGCGTAAAAAGTTCACATTTTGGATCATGCTGCTCTAGTGTGGGCGTTTTGTGGGTTTTATTCTTGGTTATTGTGGAAGGCAATTTTCCTGCAAGTTAGTTTTTCCCTTTGTCTTACACTACAGGCATTAGGAAATTCTTACATCAAAAGACAAATAGATAGGTTGGGGGGTTTGTTTTGCCGTTTAGGCCTTGGCATCACACTCTCTTCCCACCAATCTCTACTGGACAGTAAATTAAGATGATGCCCATGCCGCAAATAAACTCCTTTCCCTAAGTGCCCAGCTTCTTGGTGGGCATTCCAAAGCATCCTTCAGCCTGTGGTCTGCTCCAGTGGTAGCAATTACTCTGATGCAACTCAACTCTCAGATGTTAATTAAAAAGCAAGTCTCTCAAGGAGACATATAACCCCCCCCCGGATTGCAGTGAAAACTGGAGCGTGCTCACCGCTCCAGCCACCCTTCCCAGGACCCCAGGAGTTCTGGTTCAAGTAAGCACTGAGGCACCTCTCAACACACAAGGCACAGGAGCTTCCAAGGAGGGGGGTTCCTGGCCAGCCGGTTTCCAAGCTTCCCTGTAGATGGCCCTTGCTGTTATCTCATGGATAAATATATGCTAGAAGGAATGGAATGGAGCAAGAGAACAAAAAACGTATTTTGAAATGACTTAGAATAATCACAGCTGTATTTATGCGCCTTATCCACTGGAAAGGTTCGCTGCCTTTTTCCTATACACACATATGGAGAAATAAAAACATATACTCTAGCCACATTTTGATTTCTCCTTTCCTTTGCAGCATTCAGCCACTCTGAGCATAATGAAAGTTTCATGTCTTTCAAGCCCTGCTTTGTCATGCTATAAGCATTCATTTCATGCTTTGAATATTTCCTGTCATACTCGCCTTGGATGAGTTTTTTGTGGGAATGCTTTGCTTGTGAAGGTTAATGGTTAGCAGCAGTGAAAACTGAAGTCCTCTGTCAATCCTCAAGTCTCAAACACTGTGGGTCTCTGAAGAGAAAGGCCCTCCACTTGGCCCCAGCAGAGGCTGCAGAACTGACCCTGACTGATGACCGCATATCTCATCCGACTGACAGTCAATACCCTTTGCTGTTGCCATCACAGGGTCCCCTCAAGAGAGTGCCATCTCCCGATAAGCAGGCTAAATCCTGAGCTAGCAGAGGACCTGCTAAATCCTGGAAATGGTGTAACTGTGCCTCATAATCTGCGACACAAAAACATTTGACTTTGAGTGTGAATCTCAATGAAAATATGGTAAAATACAGAAAAAAAAATGGTGTTTTCTTCCCTAATTATTCAGATGCTTCTTTGTGACAGTCATAAAACTGGCTGGGAAATACAGCTGGATGCTGCAAAGTTTCAGATCTAGACAACTATGATTAAAAAACTGTATTTCTAGTTCTAGTTGGGATGTATCTGTATTGAAATAAGATGGAAAAAATGCAAGACTAAATCACACGTAAGTTAAATTTATAACCAGACGTATCTGCTTTTGTTTCCTTGAGAAATGCTGGCTCTCAGAACTGCCTACATGCACTCTCTTACAGGGGGTGATGAAGCATAGGTTGGCCCTCATCAGCCCTTCATCAGCCGATGGCTCCTGTCAGAGTCAACAGCCGACGGTGTGCAGCCCTCAGACCAGCCCTATCACAGCCCTTCTGCTTGGCCACAGCTTTAAGCCTGGACAAAGTTCCCCAGTGCCGTTGCCGGCAGACAATGCGATCCATAAGGGTGCAAATCTGCTCAGAATTTGGTCCTGGCAAGTTCCAAAGGTGCAAACAAGCTGACACTACCAGGAGCTTTGACTTCAGCGCCAGCGATGAGATTCCTTACTGAAAATGCTAAGGGCTTTTTTTTTGCGTAAGGCTTTTTCTGAAGCAAAGTTAATTTTAGATTAGTCCCTCAGGCTGTGATAACTTCTCAGTGTTGCTCTGTAAACAAGAGAGGAGAGTCTTCTTGCATTTATAAGATTCGGATGTAAACGATCCAATGAACAAGAGCACTAATAAAAGCTGCCACTACTGTATTACCGTGTTTGCAACTCTAACTGATGGAAAACTCCTCTTCAAGGGTCGATTTTCTGCTGCAAAGGAGGTGCTTCAGGGATATTCATCATCTGAGATGATGCACTTTCTAACAGTACCAGTCTCAGCACTGTGTGTTTAGCAACCACTCTTCTCTGTGTATTTCTCAGGCGGGAATTACGGGGACTATCCAAGGACAACTGACCCTTCAGATACCTCAATTCCTGCTGCACTTGCAGCACCTTCTTGGTGAGTAAGTGTGAAGCTGGTTGGCATCATGTTCAGTCACAGCTGAGAGAGCCCATGAGGCAGCTGGACTCCCCCTGAAGCAGCAGAGATGGGAGGTCAGGCATGGCCTGAGGAGAAGGGATGGCCTCGGAAGGCAGGATGTTTCTACTAGTTAAAAATGAATTGGAGATCTCTCAGCTCCCTTCTAACTTAAAACGTAGTTGAGAAATGGGAACAGCCACAAAGAACAGCGTTTTTGCCAATCTCAGCTTGAGAAGGGGTTTGAACAGTGAACTCAGCATCCAAGAAGAGTGTCTACCCCTTGGGCCACATGGGCACCACTTCCACTGTTCTGAAGCTACCCCACTGCACAGAACAGGAACGCCAGGTTTTGGGGCCAGAAAGAAAACTCACAACAAGGGGCTGGACTCTGCAACCTGTGAGCTAAGGCAGAGAGGTCCTTCCACAAGCTGCTCCTGCATTTTATCAGGTTGCACATAATCCCCTCCTTCCCTGCAGCCAAAGCTGCATTGCGCCTGCCATAACCAGCCTTACCTAGAGAAGGAGAAAGGGAAACTTCTCTTTGAATATGTTCCCACTATTGCCTTCTCTTTCTTGAGGACCAGCATTTCTTCCTTTATGTTTTTAGGCATGGAAAAATAAGCATATACTCAAACACTTTTTTACGGTTTAATACTCAAGTCTAGCCCTACTTAAGCAAAGAATTCACAGGTGATATTTACAAGTCCAGTGTAATTACAGCAGGGTTGAAAAACGAGTTCTGTGAGTTACGGTACAACATTGGTTTTCTTTTTTCCTCTGTTTTTTTCCCCCTTAATGTTACAAGGAACAATGTGCCTTTCATTTCCTGCAGTGCTGTTAAAGTACTTGCAGCTCAAAGCAACAAGAATACATTAAAACTAAAAAGCATTTGGTTTGGGCATTAAACATTTTTGGTTTTTAGATATAGGAACTGTTTGAGCAATGTATTTGGCACGCATTTGGACTCAGCTGTAATGATGACTGCTGCCCTGCCCACTTGAAAAGGGAGAATTTACCAACTTCTTTAAAAAGAAGTTGCTAATCTACAATTAAAGTGGTTCGCTTCCAACTTGGAGTTATCAAATCCCATCAGTGGTGTGTAGGAAATGACACAGCATTCTTCTGCTGTACACAGCACACTGCGTGTGTACCTTTACACTGCAGTTATTAATTCTCCAGCACTACCACATCAAACACAAACATCGTCGGGTGGATGTCTGACATCCATTTACTGACAGCAGTAACACAGTGCTGTACTACAATTATTAGCTCGCTGCCTTTCTCCAGAGCTAAACTCCTGATGGAGCAGAGCAGGATTTGACTGTTAATAGTCAATAAATCTCTGAAAACTACAATCACAAATATCCTCCCTCTGCAGACAAAAATAACTGAAAAGTTTTCCTACAAAAGTTTAAAATAATCCTACTGACAAAAAGAAACTCTATCTGATGGCTGTTTCCACGCCTGAAAGTGAGAATTAAAGCCCTAGAGAGAGTCCACGGCAGTGCTGAGCCGGGAATTCAGTTGTTCCTGATCCCCAGGCGTGCAGTCACTTCACTACATCAGACTAGCCATTTTGTCATCCTCAGTTCACTGAAATCTAGTCTGTTTATAAGAGACACCACCAAACCAGTGCATTTAACAAGCTTTTAAAATCAATAACCTTTTTTTTTTGATTGGATGAATTGAAAAATCACTTTGTGGTGCCTACTGAAATGAAGCTTTTACATACGATTAGGCAACTACAAAAGTGGGGAGTTTTCCACATGGGGTGTTCCATCCTGCTAATCAAAAAAATCCCCTCATTTGAGCAAAATATCAGGGCATCGGAACACGCTCCTGCCTTTCAAATGAATTTGTTGGCCTCTTTCATCACCCCTCCTGCGAATTTCCTCACCCACATCACAAACAGATGAATTCTGGGGTTTCTTCCTCTCCTCAAAAGCTCCTTTCCCATTCCAACAGACCTGAGAGGCAGCAGCACTGTGCACACTGGTTCTATGTCAGCTTCATCCCTAGTCTTAGGACCATGCATGTATGAACGGGCCTTGTCTCACCTCCGTATTTGCTTTTCATGACCATCATGCTGGATACCTCTCTCTTGAAGAAAATATTAAATACTTAACATTTGTATAAATTTGCACTAGTGATCATGAGAATGACTGCCAGAAAACTATTCTGGCTCAATGGAAGCTGAAAAACAGGTTAGAGTTGGCATTAAAGCCACCACTGAGAGCAGATGTCACCACCTCCTCCCTCTGCAATGATGCTCCACCAGAAAATGCAGTTGTAAAGCCCACTAGAAAAAAAGAGGGACCTTAAGAAAGAAAAGCTTTTCTTCCCATGAACTTCACTCTAATGAAGGTTAGACATACAGGCTTTCCAAAATAACATACGATTTAGAATGATAAATTAAAATCTATAGTAGGAGGCCTTCTTTTCCAGGGCTGTATAGTTGACCCTTTTGAACCTACATTACTCAAGGTATGCAAAATATATGTGTATAATAAATAGCTCTAGAATTTATGGAGTGGAACAGAAAGGATATTAACAGGCAAGTAGAGAGGCTGTATAACCCTCACAAGGCCTTTAAAGATTTATTATTTTAAAATGAAGGAATGCATGCATGTAGAAGGTAGTACTTAATCGATACACTCCTTTGTGCCTTCCAGAAACACATGCAAAATGATTCCAAATCTGCCCTCAATCTGGTCAGTCCGCTGTCAGCATCATCAGGAATAAGATTATGCACAATACTGTTTTTCTTTGATTTAAAAAAACCCTCCTCCTCTCTGTGTGGGCTCATTCCCACTCTCAGTAAAATCAATTACGAGACTCCCATTGACTCCGGAGGGATTTGGATCAGGCCCTGTGGAAGTGGGTCTACAGCAAGTGTAGAACAACGCAGTTAATATGATTTATTGTGTCCGTTCCTGTGCGTGCAGTTTTTCATTTTCTAAACCCTGTAGTTTTGCTTTCATCCTCACGTTCAGTAGATAAGAGCTGCAGATCTGTGTTGATCTACACACTGGGTACACTGCGAGCTGGGGGCTGTGTGTGCTGAGAATGAGCTCAGCGTCTGCCCAGGGGCAGCAACCCCTTTAGGGCCAACAGACTGTGTTAGAGGCATTTGTAAAGGAAAATCTCCCACACAGGCACTGCAAAAGGTGCGTAATCGGTTGGGAGGGCTCTGCTGTGGTGGGGAAAAATACCCTTTAGTAAAAGAGAAAAAGAAAAATACTTTTCCTGTGCATTAAGGAAAAAGAAAAAAAGTACCTTTTGCAGGTCACCAGTGAAGTTCCAAGAATTCACTAAAAGCTTGTTTTACAAGGAAGACTCAGGCTCCAAATCAGAGAGATTTCATTTCACTAGGCTTTTATAGATTTTACATTATTAAACACTGACATTGCTGCTTTTTGGGGTGGTTGTTGAGTAATAGGCTTCCTTAAGACTAAGAAACTGCAGGGTAAGAAGAACTGTGGTTTAATAGCTGTGAAAGAGTATTATCTAAACAAGAAATAATAACATGCTTGCTGCCTAATACTTTCTAAATTAAAATATGATTTAATAAATATAGGCAACATATTCCCTACTATAAAAAAAACCCAACAAAACAAAAACAAAAAACAAAACAGAGCAGAATTGGCAGAACAAAAATCACAGTTTAGTCAGTTCTTCTCTTAACCTTGCAATCCTTTGGCTACAAATTAGAATTTCTGTGAACAGGATTGATAAAGGAAATGAGGCACTGTCGATCAGAGGCGGCAGAAATGTTTTAAGATGGTATGTTTAGAGATGAGCAGCACAAAATCTATCAAAATATGAAACCTTTCATATTTCAATGGCAGGAAAATACAGGAATCCCAAAAGCCAAAATCTGATCAGCTCAATCAGCCCTATGTTCTATGTCCTATGATATATGCTGGTATTTTAAAGGTTTTTACGTACCTAAACATCTTCCTCTTCTCTTAATTCTAACTGTTGTTTAAACCCTGATCCAAATGCAGTCCGGATGTGAACGCAGCCCTTCAACCTCACTCCCACTTGCAGCTTGTTTGGTTGCTAATAAAGTCCCCAAATTACACTCTAAACACAGATACAGTTGTAGGGATTTGGGGCAAAAGCAGTTAGACCTTCTGTGAAAGGGCAGTCACAGTTGTATTATTATAGATACAATATTTCTACATGAGATGGTGATAAATTTTGGAGACATAAATCCTTCACATAAATTCTTTCCTGTGTATGCACAGTGGATCCCCGTACAGTGCGTGCCCCATCTACATTTAGGTCTCACTAAAAGAAATTCTGCTTATGTATGAGAAGAGTCAAAAGAAACTATTAATCATAACCACTTTCACTTTGGGAGACATTATTTCTAAGTGCTAAATGTAAGTAGTAAAACAAAACTCAGTTGCCAATGGGGTAACAAAAATTGGTGAGATCTACCTTATTTAAACATAAAAAGAGAAGCTGTTGCCTTACAAATTGTACTTATCCTTTCACATACAGTCCCTACAGAAATTATGGAACGACTTTTCTTCAGGCTGCTTTACAAAGCAAGCCATTGGTTCAGTAGAAGCTATTTCTTCTACTTTAAAGGATATCACTGTTCTCAAAAAGCCACAAACCTACTGCTACTCACGTTGCTGCCACCTGAAACAACGGTATTGAGAATATATAGAGGAGAAGGAGCAACAGGTGCTAGTTGAGCCTCCCTGACCTGCTCACCCATAATATCTACAACCTTTAAAGAACACCAATGACAAAGCAGAGACAACGCCGTTAGCACCAGTATCAGTTCTGCAGCGGTACCTGCCTGAGCAGCTGGGATGTTTACGGGTGTGCAGTCCTGCCCTGAAACCGCAACGTTTGGGAGTGTGGCTGCTCTGTTTTGTTTAGCAGATTTTTTTGCCGTAGAGAATGGGTCTGCAGCAACATATTTCAAAGCAACCATTTTGTTTGGTGGGACTGCCTGAGCTCCTGCGCTCTAAAATGATGGCTGGCCACATACCGAAAGTTAGGTACTTGAGTGTGTCATGTGAGAGCATCAATAAACAAAATGAAGTTAAAAGCACATAGATAAAAATGAAAGCGATGAAGCACACACCCCTAGGGGGTCATGACTCACGGCCCAGGGATTGAAAGCCTTTGCTATGGAGGAATAAGGATAAGGGTTGCATACAGCAGGCTCTTTAATGGCATCTTCCTAATTAAAATTATTTTAAAAGGGAAAAAAATGTCTCTCTCCAGGATTAAATGCTACCTTAGGTTACTGAAACAGTAGCATGGTAACTATGAGGAGAGTACACAACCTATCTGTGGCTATCCCATGCCAATTATTCTGAATCATCTTTTTATATTAGACATAGGGAAAAAAAAAAATCTTTAGGAATATGGGCTGTTTTAACATCCCAAAGCAGGAGCAGCAGGTAAGAACTTACCATTTTCTGGCTGGTCCTTAATATCAGCTTCACTTGGCTGGCTGGGACTTTCAGATTGACTTGAATCTGAAAAACATAAAATACAGCCAAAAATTACAGGGTCTGCTGTGGAAAATAGATCAGAGGCGCCAGACTTCCTCAAAAGGCTGAGAGTACAAACTAAGGACAGGAGTGTTGCACTAGGACATGATAATGCAAAAGTCCCGTGCCCAGGTAGTATTTTGCTAGCCAAAAAAAAAAAGGGAATCGTGTTTACGGCACTACACAGAGTGCTTGGGGTGTGTGTTCGCATAAATTAGGCTTTGAGAATCCTTCTTTTTAAAGAAGGCATATTTAAACTACTCTCCTACATGTTTTTTTGAATGCAGCCTCTCTGTTGTATACAAACCAGAGCCTTAATCCAACACATAGTAAAGTCTCAAAACATATTTTCAAGCAGGCATATAAAGGTAACTAAGCAACACTACAGAGTCGTGGAGATTGTTGTCTGTGCATTTTCTGGAACAAAAATCTGCCAAACTGCTAGAAGAGCTGATTTTAGTCATACTTTCACAGTGCTGACAGTGCTACGTACGGCATCGCCGCTGATTCGCAGTGGTACAAATGAGACTAAGATCCTGGATGAACTGCTTTAGGACCGGTGTAAATCCTGGGTCCTGCAAACGCCCAGCTAACACTTGCCAAGGAACACAATTTATTTGCCTAAAATAATAAACTGACCTATAAAGGGATGTGTGTAAATAGGAGTGGTTTGCATTTTTTACACATTATTAACTTTACTTTCTGCAAAGATAGTCGCTCTTTGCTTTAAAAGTTAATCTTAGGTGAAGCTTTAGTCAAATAGTGTTTTCCTGCTGAATTATTTCCATCCCTATGAATTGGGAAAAAAGGTGCCCTTACCTGTGTGAAAAAATATATAAAATAATCCCCCAAATTACTGCTTTCACAATTAATACGAATAGAAAAAGATTCTTTTTCTTCACTCAGGAATTGTTCTGAATTTATTGACCCCATAAAAAGTTTTCGCTGTGAAACAAAACTTAGGGACCGAAACCACTTACAACTGCACCAAAAGCATCCCCCAACTGTGGCAAACCTATTTTCTGACTTCACCTTGACTTTGGAATTAGCTGTCTGAAATTTGACCACATTTCAGTGAGAAGTCAATGCAAGATCAAAAGGTCACACCACCTAACTGTGATTAAATTGAAAATCTTACTTCTATTGCAAGAGTGATAACACCACCCCTTCTTTTTCTTTGAGGTATTAATAGTGCTGGAAGAAGCAGTACTACTAGTGACCTTGGGTCAAGCAATGCTAATTTATTGCTTGAGAAAGGTTCCTTGCTTTTAAGCAAATGAAGATTTTAATTACCACAGAGCACTATAAAGAAAATGCCTATTTTAAATATTCAGATTTTTTTTACCTGCTGACTGGATGCATTACATATCATTCAGAAGCTTAGAGGACAATCTTGTATAAATTAAAAAGCCACAGGTAAAAAAAAGTGCTCACAAAACAAATTGTGATAAAATTTCAGAAGAGGAACACTCAGAATATTTAGCAAAGGAAGCTTCAGCCCTGATGCTTCCATTTAAAATCAGTGAAATTCTCCTAAAAAGTGATCTGTTTCTCACTGTGGCAAGAATCCATTTCCTCCCTTTTGGATTCATTATTCTTAATAATTTCTCCAATAAAACCCAGTGAAAAAAAAAATTATTCTGCAATTTTGTTTTAAATATTGATCTTTTGAGTTATCTCTGAAGCTCAAATCGGTGACAACATATAGACTTAACAGATAACATGCATGGTGCTTTTATATTCTGGACACTAGATTTTGGCTGGAAGTTTTATGTTTCTGATACCACAGAGATACCACAGAGATACCACAGAAACAAAGGTAAAATATTAGGAATATAAAATATTTTGTTAACATTCAAAATTGACATGCAACTGATTTCATTTTACATGGCAGGCATTAGGCTCCTGCTTATTTTTTAAGGTTTCCTTTTTCCTCCAGGCTCAATCAGCATTTGGGCTTAATATTTAAACTAGGGTCAGAATTCCACCAAAAATTATATATTGGAAAAAGTTACTGCAGAAATACAGGACTCAAAGGACATTTTCCTATCATGGTGTGAGTGAATCCAAGGAAGCAGGGAGAGGGATGAGGGCTCCGTGACGGCTCTCAGCCCTCAGCCTGGCACCATGGTCCCAGCCTAGCCCTGCGGCCGGTGGGCAGCCCACGGAGCCGGAGCTGCTCCTGGATTTGGAGGAACAAAGTACTTTTGTTTGCGCGGAGCGTTGTTTTCCCAACACCAAAGCCAGTGGCACAAGAGAGACTCTACGGGCCGTGGGACATTTGTTTGCATATTGAATCTTAACTTTCTTCTTTTATTACTCTGGCTACAGCGATCCAGCTTTTCCTAATTCGGTTTCCCTGTAACCCACCCCTTCTGCTGAAATTAAGTATTAATTTCTCAAAAAGACAACAAAGGCTTTTAGTACTATTCTTCCTGAAGAGGCACGGGGCAGTAAAAAGCAGGATGAGGTAGAATTAAAACCAATCGACAGCGGTTGTGATCACGAGAGGCTACCGAAAACATGTACTGGGCAAGCGTATGCTCAGCATTGTTATGCAAGGTGGCATCTTGTGGAAACCCCAGATAAGAAGACGGAGTTAAGGCACTTAGCCAAAATGTTTATATGCAGAATTTTGCTTCCCTGATTTTATTCAGATGCTGCAGATGATCCGGTACATATAAATGTGCCGCCACATGGTTAAGGGATTGGCAAAATCAGAGCCGTTGTATTTTACAGTCTTGCCTAGGACGAGAGTCTTGCTCAGGCTCCACCGCTCGCTCTCTGCTTTTGCAGCACTTGGCAGGAACTCCTGTCGGGGCTTTTTTGTTGCTTTTGCACATGGAAACTTTACAATTCCAGTTCTGGGGATGTGGAGCAGTTTGCGGGCTCGGCTACACCAGGAAGGGGGAATGTGTGTCCTGCTGAGTCAGTCAGCCAAACAGGTGACCGGAAGAATAAATTAATTTTTACCTATACATAATTGATATAAATGGAAGATCGTTTTCATAAGCATTTGCATTAAATCAATAAAATCACTTCCTATAGAGCAGTTTAACAATTCATTTGATTTTCTCTTTTCTATATATTTGATAGCCACTCTGCAAAACAGTATACACTTTCTGCCTATTTTCTTTAACAGCAACACTGCCAGTTAAATTCTACCACCTGCAATAATTAGAGCCATTGGAAAACATACAAAACAAAATATACAGTAGATGCGAGCCCCTCTTGAATCCACGGCCCCCTGCGGCAATGAGTTTCATTGGTGCCTTAAGCTAAGGCTGGTAGGAAGCCAAAGAATCTGTATATTACAATAAAGTGCATGTTATTAAGGGGAGGATTTAAATGATTTCAGATGGAGTTGGAAATATTATAGTGAGGAACCACTATTAAGATTGCTGATTAAAAAAAATAAAACAAAAATCACCAAGGAATCTAGTTTTATATTTAAGGAAGCTTAACCTTGAATAGCACAATGGCTTTTATTTGGGGGCTTTTTTAGTTAAAGAAAAGTTAGTGGTTGGAATTCTTAACCCTCAAGCAGCCAGAGTTAGTCTTGAGCGCGTACACTAGAGTCCAGGTTATTGGATGACAGACGCTCAAGGGGATCTGCTATCAACTGTAATCATGGGGAAACAAGATAAAAAGCACATTGAAGCTATTTTACTCTCTACTTCCAAACATCAACTATGATTAAAGGATAAAGGAAAAAAAAAAAAAACCAGAAAACAACAACAAAACAGGCTAGTTTTTCGAAAGTTGCATTCCCTACTACACCTCTATTCTCCGTTCCTCTTTGAATCTGTTTCTTATGCATACGCTACTGCAGCACTACAGAGAAGGTTACACTCAAGACCCAGGTCTGTCGGATCTCCAAGCATAAGCAGACAGGGACCTGCAACTCCAGGATGGAAGCTCTGGACTTCTCAATGCTCAATTTTGCCTTTCAGCTGCAGCAGGAGCACAGCCCCAGCCAGGCTGCACGACGGCTGCGTGGAAGCAGCGCTCAGAGTGCTGAGAAGGGAGTGCTCCATTGTTTGGAAAGAATAAAACCTTCCCAGGAAAGTCTGGCCCGTGGACAGGACCAATGTCAACAGCCTGACAATGTTGTTCTTTTTTGTAGACTGTGACACAGACGGTGAAGAGTTGTTAACACTCATGCACCAAAAAAAACCCGCTCTGAGTGTCATGGCATTCCCCAGGGCTGAACCACCTCATGGCTACCTGACTTGGGAGATGCAGGATGATTTCTTGGCCACTCACACCTTCTCCACACACCGTCTTTTCCAGCTTGGGGTAACAGTGACTTGTCTGCACAAACTCAATTCATTGCTGTTGAGCTTATTTTTCACCTACATAGAGCCCTCACTAGCAGCCAGTGTGGTAACTCAGGTGCGGATCTGCATAGTGGAGTTAAAATACTGCTGGTGATGCCAGATGAGCCGGGCTCTGCTGCCACTGCCCATGCTGAGCCTGCTCCTCTGCACCATGGGCTCCTCCGTGGCCAGACCAGCACCTCACAACTTCAATTTTCCATTCATATCATGTTTTAGGTGGTGGTGGTGGTGGGGAATATTGTATAATAAACTGACATATTTTATTCAAGTTTCAGAGTCCTATTTGTAATAAAAAATTTATATGGCTGGGTTGTGTTCATGCAATAAATTTTTCATCTATAATTTGGGGCATGGATTCTACCAAAGATTTATATATGTTAAAAAAAAAAAAGAAGAAAATAATCTAAATCATGCTCCTTTATGTACAGTCTTATGTGGTGAGCTTAAAGGATTTACAAACAGAAACCAGCACCAGGACTGAGGCTCGCTTTCCCTTCATTATGCATTATAATATGAGCACATAGGGCTTACTCCATATATGCTACTATTATTATTTACGGCTATTTTGGTGGCTACTACTATTTCTTTTAAGGGAGGCCTGGCTCTCTGTTTAACTCCAGCCATGGCTTTCAAGTCAACTTTTATAGGGAGTTCAAAGTGCTTCATTATCATACTCCTCACCGTCACACAGGCACATATCCCTACCAGATTTCCAGTTTTATTTTCTACTCCCCTGTACAGTTCACCCCATCCCTGCTGCTCTCGAATAAGGCTCTGCAGTGGTAAAATCCCTGCGGTGCCAGCCTGGTTGGGTTTGTTTTTTATAAGGCAAAGACTCTTAATTCCTGTACACTGGGAAAGAGATTATCTTTGATAATGGAAATGTAAATCAAAGCTTGCTGTTGTTTATTCCAGACAGACATTTGTGTGTTAAGTCTGTTTATCAGGCAACACTTTGTCTAAGCCAGGAAGTAGTCAGCCTTTGTAACAAGATGTATGCAAATGATTTTCCCGTGAGCCCTTGCCACAAAACTTTTGTGGCAAAAACCCTCCTTGTTACTTCACCAGTAAGACGCTCCTAAGCTACCCCGTAAGTAGACTAGCAACAAAACAGCTAGCTAGACTATGCTGATGAGTTTGAATGAGACCAAAACATGTGCCCACAGTCTGTTGCTCGGTATTGTAAGCAGACTTTGTGTATTACATCTGTTTATCAGGCAACACTCTCTCTGCTGGGGAGGCTTTGTACCAAGGTAGATGCAAACAAAGATCCCCGCAACTCCCAGGCTAACTTTTTGTCGGACGCAGAAATTCCTGATGACTTTCCTCCTCGTAGGGAAGGAGAACGTGAAACTTCACCGAGAGGCTGCGAGACCCTAAAGCTGTATCAAAAATGGTTTCATTTTAAATCAACTTTCTTTGTTCTCACAAGCCTATAAATGATTTACTGCTATCGTGTGATAGCCTAGAATGTGGGGAATCTGTGTATTCCCATATTTGTTCCTTGATATTACAAACAACTATTTGATTCACTTTTAAATGTTTGTTTTTAAAACAGTTTACAGCCTTTGATTCCTGCTTACTGATTCATTTCTGGAACATTTTCTATTTATTCCTTTGCAGTAGCAAACGTTAATTTTGACTTAATTCAAATTGTCATCAAAGGCTTCCTTAAGAAATCCCACAGCACAGATTTTATTTGTTATAATAAAATATTCTTAAAGTAAACATCATGCAACTGTGGGGTTGTGTGTTGTTTTTTTCTTTAATTCCAAGAGATACAAAAAAAAATCCGTTACCCAAAGGATTCAAATTGGTTCAGCCCTTTTTCCTAGACAAAATAAACACTTTAGGACTTTACTTGTTTGTATTCTCCTCAGTGGTGCTGTATGCATCACCAGCTAAAAACAAAGAAACTTTTAGCTGCTCAGACAAAATGCAGAAGCTCCCCAAACAACGAAGCGGGGGGGTGGGGAGGCATTCAGAAAGTCTGACAGTCCATTCAATATAGGGATGATGGCCATAATGCATCCAGGGTCCCCTTGCTAATTAAATATGCATTGGCACAGTTTTGA
Source organism: Loriculus beryllinus (assembly GCA_039877255.1). NCBI lineage: Eukaryota > Metazoa > Chordata > Aves > Psittaciformes > Psittacidae > Loriculus > Loriculus beryllinus. The sequence goes on from JBCJKH010001265.1 coordinate 15,090, forward strand.
TCGATGCAAGCCATGGATCAGATGACACACCTGCAAAATCTTGAGCCCAGAGCTCCCAGGAAAAGGAAAATACAGGCTGTCTCCTTATCTTTGTTTTCAAAGGCTCTCAATTTCTGTGCTTAGATATCTAATTTAATTCTCTCACCCCTCAGCAAACTGGATTAGGAAAGTCAATACTGCCATTGTGCATCGACAGGAACACACAGCTTTCCTTTTATTCAATTTAGCCATGACCTTTAGACAAAGATAATGACAACTGTCTAAAAGTAAGGTAAGGCCTTAAGGAAGACCCTGCTGAGGGGCCCCTGTCGCTTTCCCTGGCTCCTGCACCCGGGAAAAGCCCACCAGACATGGAGCCAATTCAGAAAGACGCTTTCTTCCCGGATGGCAATGGCTGGCTTGGCAGAGCAGCGCCCTCGAAGGGCTCTGTCCCACCCCGAGGAGAGGGGACACCTCGGAGCGGGCACCAGACCCTCCCGAGCCATGTGCCGAGCGGTGCCAATGTCTCTGGAGGAAGGGCGCGTGCCAACAGCAAGTGCCAACCGAGCTCTTGCACCAAGAGAGATTGTGCTGCCCTATTTTCTCCTGTTCGGGAAACAGGGAAACAGGAGGGTCAGGCAAGTGTCGTTGGGAGCACTAATTCCTAATTTCTGGCTCCAATACTTGGGAGGAATTGTAATCCTAGAGCTAAGTGCATGGCGCGGGGAGCCGCACACAACCACGCTTGGCTGCGGCAGGAGGAGGAACCGGCACGCGGATTTTCCTGGAGCTGAGCTGAAGCCAATGGAAATGACATTACTTTCCAATAGGTCTCGCATCAATATTTTTAGCAGCCTTCCTACAGGAGATAGCATCTTCCTAATACATCTGTAAGGGAAGGACAGAGAACATGCTCTAAGCTAACGAACAGCTATCAGGCAGTAATCCACTTTGGTACCTACAGATACAAGGTTGTACCTGAATCAGTGATTTAAGCATCCAAAAATTCATATTCATGGAGCAGCCCAGCTCCACAAAGCGTTAGCTTCCATGCTGCACAATGCCTGAATCCTGCAGTCGTTTTTTTAGCTGCATTTAAAAATATACTTGGCATTTCTAGCTGTGGACCAATATTTTTCTCATGTCTTTTTATACAGATTTGGAGGGAAAGATATTTGTAATGGAAAAAAAATATGTGCAAAGTTGGATTGCTAAGTTTCTGTAATCTTGGGAAAGGCAGGGAAAAAAAGCAGCCTATGTAAGAGCTACAAGAAACCATATGGATCAACAAGAGCTGCCCTCATATCCCTGGGAAATATAAATTAACCTACATTTCATCATCATAAACCCCAAAATAAAAAATCTAATTAGAGTCTCTACCCTCAGATTCACTTGGAGGAAATTTGCCTATCCCCCTCACCAAATGATTTACAGTCCTTCGCCCCATTTCTTGAGAGCGATTGAAATTTATTGAATCATTTCAGTTTTTAGAGAGCTTCCATTTGGATCTGAACGGGCTTCCCAGGCATATGCGGTGCTCCGTTATTTAAAATTAATTGCAGTACAATAATTTGAAATTGCTTCACACTATAGGAACCTCAAGTGCTTTGAAATATTTGAACCATTCTATTTAGAAGCCATCAAACTTCTGAGCACAGGCATCCAAGAATTGTTTTAAAAGCCAAAGGGCCGTGCTGATGATCCCAAAGTGCAGGTGAGGCACGGCTCTGGGCATGCTCAGTGCACATGGATCTGGATTTATAGAACAATTCACCAAAGTCTTCCCGAATGTCAATCTTTAATTAACAAAAACGGTGTCTGTAATAATTTCAAGCCCTTAAAAAATTTCTAAAACTAGAAAAGCACTGTTATAAAATAATGGCATACATTAAAACTATTATTACTTCTAATGTATATTTATAGAACATCCTTTTATCCTGGAAATTAAAACATCTTATTAACATTAAACTAAGCTTTACAATACCTCTGTGGGAAAGGTGAGCATAACTATGCCCACTTTACACAGGGCTGGAGGAGGCACACAGAGGTTAAGTGATTTACCTTCAGAGGCACAGTTACTAAAAGGAGTAAAAAGCACGGGGCTGAGCTCTCGAGCTGCTGCTCTGGATAATAAAGTATCACTCCCACCAATACAGCCATTACAATGGCAACGGCAGCAGCAGTGCCCGCTTAGGAAGCCTTCAGCTACATTATGTAGGAAATTACTTGGTAGAGTGGATCCAAAGTCACCTAGAAGGGATATTTCTCAGTTTCTGTTTCATCTGCCTTTTTTTTTTTTTTTTGTCCTTATTAGATATTTTCAAAGACAAGAATTAATTTCTACATTTTTCTCCAGAGCATTTTCTCACTCAGTTTAACAATAACAACAGTATTTAGGATGACTAAATAGCTGGTTTTGCAATGCCTGACTTCATGTATAAAGGCAAGTGAGGATGAAACTGTGTAATGAGCAAATCTGGTAGCTTTGGTCAAAGCCTCCAGGTCTGCTTCTATGCAATTTTACACTGGTGAGTAAACCAACATCAGCAAAGCAGGATTATGTCCACCATATGGTGAGACTCCATTGGCGGTAGTACAGTCACCCAATTAATCTCTATCCCCCACCATCCCCTTGTTATTTATTTATTGTGACAAACTCATCCTTATGGGACCCCAGGCAGGGAGCTGCATA
>JBCJKH010001275.1:2798-22443 GCA_039877255.1 Loriculus beryllinus
ATGGAATATTTTGTCCTGCCCACATTCAGAATGTAAAGGGGTTAACCTGTCAGTATGAAAGGATTCCATGGATGTCTCCCAACCTTCCAGCCATGAAACAGTGGTGCCACCTATTTCTTAACCTATGTTAATCTCATAATTCTTAGATTTAGTTTAAATAAATCCAAATGAACTGGGATAGATACAACTCTGGAGCAGTGAGGAGAAAGCAAAGTTAGGTATGACACCAATTTTTCATCAGAGGGATCTGCTATATTGCTTATTAAAACAGAGTTCTTCCTCAAAGCTTTCATAAATGTAGCTGCTGAGCATTTCTTATCTCAAAGGCACAAGGAGGGTAAGTATTTAATTAAGATTCAAGCTTTTGCACTGAAGTTGTTTTGAGACTGCATTGAGATATGTAAGACATACATTCTAGTCTGATAATTCTTCTGAGCCTGACTGGTATTTGGCAGTGGCAAAAATTGACATGGCATCTGCCTGACCTTTGGGTCAATTTAAGATTCGGAGAGTCTGTCTATCAAAACCTTTAAGTTCAATAATGTTCAAATAAGTGTCCTACACTTGGTTGGAGCTAAAACATCAGACAGGAAGGAAGGAAGGGAGCTATATTTAAATTATATTCCTCAACACAGAGGAAGAGATTTTTTCACTCCATAAGCTGCTGGAGAGTCCACCATGTGTGAGAGCTAGATTCCTCACCCTGATTCAAGCAGATGTGAAGGATTAGAATGTGAGACTCCCAAGACAATTAGCTAAGCATCACAGTACTAACTGAAACCACTTGTGCACATTACCCAAGAGGGAAAAGTTGGTGAATTAGAAATTTTAAGAATGGCACTCAAACCGCCAGTATTGTGCAGCATTTTCTGAAAATCTATATTGTTGAGGGCAGAAGCCTTTTTGAAACTTGTCTTCAGCCTTTATCATTGAGTTGCATCACTGATCAAAACTCAAACCAATAAAGCACCGCTTTTAGTTGGTAGGCTATATTAACATCAGTGCTAATCTTTCCATCATTCTCAGCTCAATCTTAATTGCACTCCCCTTCTCATTTCAAAGTCATCTGTGCATCAGGACCCAGTTTCACTCATGATTTGATTTTACCAGTGTTCACATGCCTAGGATGTTAATCTGTAAAATTGCTTGTATATCAAATTATTTCAGAGTCTCATGTCCGCCTCTGTAACACATCAAGACAATTCCTTTAAAAAGTCACACTCTAACTTGAAGAGAGGAACAGAATAATACTATTAAAATGTAAGTGCATATCCTTATAATATAAGGAAGAGAGAAGTGCAGAAACCAGCTTAAAATACTTTGGGAATCCTACTATATTCAACTTCTTTACTGGGAGGTATTAGGAGTAGGATTTCCAGAACAGTGTAAGTTAGCATTTCAAATTAATTAAGAGGTGTAGCTCATTATGGTTCTTTTGAAAATCCTAACTATATAAATTATGCCTTATTAAAACCTGAGATATATTAATATACTGTATTTATTTCATTTTTTTCACACTTTCAAATAGACTTTGTGGACTATATAAATTATGCTCTATTAAAACCTGAGATATATTCATATACTGTATTTATTTCATTTTTTTCACACTTTCAAATAGACTTTGTGGATAAAAATAAGTACACTTTCTCAGTATAAGAAATCAACTACTCAAAATGTCAAACTGAAGTACAAAACAGTTTGGAAGTGAACAGAAACACCCTGACAGCTCTTGATCATCTGTCAAAGATTCAGTTGGGTTATACAAGGATCATGCACATGCTTTGGATACAGAAATAATGGAGTGAGCTATGGGTAACACAAGTGTAGAGCTAGTCAGACTGCCACTCTACATAGACATACTTTAAGCTATTTTTAATGTCAGCTGAATCTAGGCAACACTTTATGGAAGTCTTAGCTCCCAATAACTCCAGATTCCTGGAAATTCTCTTTAGTTTCTCTTCACCTGGACTTTTGGTTCACTGTATTTACATTAAATTGTATCACATTACATTACCTTAACTCTAGAGTAGAACTAGGTCAGTCATGGAAGATTCTTGCGATTCCTCCTTATTACAAGATCCTTCTCACATCCTGTAGTAACTCATTATCTGATTCATCCTGATTTCTTATTACATTCAGTAAGTAGCATACTGCATATATGAACATTCTTCTTATAAAAGGATTTAAATTTGAATTAAAATAATTTAAACATTTAAAATTCAGAAAATTTAGTTAACATTTTTTTTGCATGATTACATTTCATTTCCAAAATCTGGAAGCTAATGTTAAGTATTTGATGGGGGTCTTCTAGTATCTGAAGGAGGCCTATAAGGATGCTGGTGACAAACTCTTCATTAGGGACTGTAGGGATAGGACAAGGGACAATGGGTTTAGACTTAAACAGGGGAGGCTTAGACTGAATATAAAGAAGTTCTTTATTGTGAGGGTGATAAGGCACTGGAATGGGTTGCCTAGGGAAGTTGTGAATGCTCCATCCCTGGTGGTGTTCAAGACCAGGTTGGACAGAGCCTTGGGTGACGTGGTTTAGAGCGAGGTGTCCCTGAGCATGTTGATTTGAAAGAGCTACCTTATTCAGCACTGCCTAGCTCAGAGATAATTTAAGATAAAAGACCAGCTCTGCTCTCAATTATGTAACTGTAAGACAGAGGAGCCACCACCCTGAGGTAGTCTTACAACGTGAGCCAACTAATGTAAAAATCCTGGGATATATTTTTTGATTTATCTGAGGAACTTTTTTAAGGACTAGGAGAAATCAGTTGCCACAGTAACTTAGCAAATATTCTGTGAAATGCAGTTAATTTCCATTTGTCTCATTAAGAAATTAGTGGTTAGAAGAATGCATGTTGACATAACAAGATTACATTTCAGTATAAAAACGTTACTTCAGTTTGACTTTGATGGGAATAATCCTGTGAAAGAAGTATGTGCTTAAGTGCCTTCCTAGGCTTCATTTTTGACCAAAACTCATTAAAAGAAAGTGCAACTTTTTCACTGAAGTAAACCAGATTCTAAGCCAAGATCCACTTATGGCAACAAGTGTTGTATCCATCAAGTGAAAGGTAACGTTAGCATGTACTAAAATCACTTAAAAATTAAATCTGAAAGTTACCTGGCCACCTGCATTTTGAACTGAATATTAAGAAATACTTCCTCACTGAGAAGGTGGTGAAAACTTCCCAGAGAAGTGGTCACGGCCCCAAGCCTGACAGCCATCAAGAATCATTTGGACAATGCTTAGTTTTATGGTTTAACTCTTAGGTTGCCCCATGCAGAGTCAGGAGTTAGTCTCACTTTTCCTCACAGGTTGCTTCCGACTCAGGATCTTATATGATTCTATGAACTGATTTCCAAAGTAGTTACAGTAAGTTTTGCAAACCTGAAGTCAGCTTCTTTGTACATCATACATATATATACATATATATTACTGTGCTGGTTTTGGCTTAGAAATAATTAATTTTGTTCATAGTAGATAGTATGGAGCTATGTTTTGGATTTGTGTTGGAAACACTTGATAACTGACGGATGTTTTAGTTATTGCTGAGAAGCACTTACATAGAACCAAGGCCTTTTCTGTTTCTCCTCCCACCGCAGCAGTGAGTAGGCTGTGGGTGCATAAGAAGCTGGGAAGGGACACATCTGGGACTGCTGACCTCAACTGACTAAAGGAATATCCCATACCATATGGTGTCATGCTCAGTGTATAAAGCAGGAAGGGAAAGAAGAAAAAGGCTGGGGGGTGGGGGGTGGGGGTGGAGGGGAAGGGTGGTGTTCAGAGTGATGGCATTCAGCTTCCAGGCAACTGCTACTGCTACAAGCCATGGAGACCTGCTTTACTGGGGGTGGCTGAACACCAGCCTGCCAATGGGAATTAGTAAATGAATTCTTTGTTTTGCTTTGCTTTCATGAATGCCTTTTGCTCTACCTGTTAAAATGCTTTTCAACCCATGAGTTTTCTCACTTTTCCCTTCTGATTCTTTTCCCCATCCCTCCAGGGAAGAATTGAGTGGCTGTGTGGTGCTCAGTTGCCAGCTGGGGTTAGTGCCTGACAATTATTTTATTTTATTTTTTATACTAAAGTCATTAAAGTTTTTTGGTTGACAAATCAGATATCTAAAGCCTTTGCCAGATTAATGTTTAGCTTTTTTCTGAGTTTATATTCCATAGCAATGTGTCTGGTGTTTCAGAGTACCAGAAGACAGGTAGAAAATTAAAGTAGCATTGTTGCATAGTTTGCATACTCTTTAGTTGCTAAGATTAATAAAGTGCCTTAGGCCTGGAAGATGTGTCAATGAAGGGAAAGAAGATACAGAACAACTGCTTAACCAAATGGAATATTTTTTTTGTTACTTCTTCCTCATAGGAAAAGTCAGAGGCAAAATAAAACCCTGTCAGTGGACAAACTGAACGTTGTATTTGTGTTCATAGCATAGTACTTAATACTGTAAACAACAAGATAGGGGCCACTTTTTTTTTACTTATTTCCATTTCAGAGTCAGAGGAACAATTTCGACATATCAGTCTTTGAAGTTCTCTGTCCTGGAATGTAGTTGTGGTGTTTATTTTGTGAACAAATCATTTTGTTACCTAAGGCTCAATAGCCTATTATCTACTGGATCAAATATCATTGGAATTTATTGTAGACTTCTTACTCCCCAAGTTGCTGGACATGACTTTGTTCTTCTCACAGATATGCTACTGTGTGGCACCTGCTGAAATGCTGCAGAGACTCACAATACTGCCCTGTTTCCATCTGTTTTCCCACAAACACTGTTTTTTGCAAAATGGACTGCAGATTCCAAAATACATAGTGTGCAGGGAAATTTCAAATGTCTGTAAATGTACTCTATTCATTTTGTCAGAACCAGAAAGCCAATTAAAATTGCCTTGAAATAAAAATCGTACAAGAACAGATGGGCAGCATTCATATTATTTTCTTACTTATGAAGAAGTGTGGCAAAGCACTTAGCAAGCAATGAAAACTGCTGCGTTAAAAGCGATTTGAATAATTGTTATGAAATAGGTTTTTGCATTTGCATGAGCTGAAATTCACACACTTGGCAATCTACATTCAAAATACAAGCCATTTCAAGGATGTATATGGCTCACGGAGAATAAACACAAACACACAGTAATCTGCAACTGGTATGATTTACAGTGGCAGCTTCTCATGGAAAATATCATCTGTCCACTGGGATTTCTGCCATTTTATTGCTCGGACTACTCTCATGTCATATAAGTTCTGCAAAAAGAAATAGGTTTTCTTCCTGGGGACAAATACACAAGAATGTTCATTCATTTATTTTTATTGCCAGCGTATGCATCTGTTTTTTCAATAGGGAAACTACAAGACCTTTTTTATTTTAAGGTGATTATTTTAAGGTGATGTTAAACTAGGTATCATGTGGCATCGGCTGAATGACTTTTGCTTTTTCCGTCAGACCAATTATTTATACCTAAACAATTTCTTACCTGAAAAAACATCTTTTTCGTTGAATTTTTTGTGTCCTGCTCTTTGCTGGCATAATTCTAAAATTTTTCATGCTTCATATAAGCAACAGCAAAAAAAATGGAAATTGTATTTATTATTTGAAAGAGTGGTGAATTTCAATATCCAGGCTGCATTTAACTGAGAGTTATTGAATTTACAAGATTTGTGGAGTTCTTTTAATGTATGGTTGGGTAAAAATATCTTGATAATGCAGGCACTTGTGGTTCCCATTACATAACCATAGAATACTGAAAGCTAGAACATACTGAGGTAATCCCTCTGCTTGAATATACTGAAATAATTACAAGACATGCATTTCTTATGTACGTTCCTTTTGGTTGTTACATAATTAATGGAACCATGTACTTAGTAGTAGTTCTAAGTAATTTTTATCCTTGGACAATTGCAACCCTGGATTGTGTTACAAATATTTGTAATACCTACGAAATCTTAAAACCCTGTCCTCCTTTCATCTCCATTCATTTCTATTTCATCCATGGCTTTGTAGTGTAATGTTGCGATGATAAATCTGCAGATTAATCTCAATTCCTGTGAAGGCCGTTGTTGACCTCAGTGGTTCTACTTGCATAGGGAACTACATATTGGGACATCATTATGAAACTAGTTCCATAAACTGCCTGAATAGATGTCACTAAGTAATTATTAACCAGACATTAATGGGCTAATGACATTAATAGATGGATTAACTAGTTCCATTAACAGCCTGGATGATTCCATCAGTCACATTTTACTATGAATTTCTGGTGCAATAATGATAACCTATGGGCCCTATAAATTATATTTCTTTTATAGGTATCCATTAAGAAATTCTGGAGTTGCTCAAAGCAGCAGTCATTATTAGAGCCATAAAAATGACCCAAGATGATCACTGGTAAAGAATTTTGCTTCTTGCCCAGAAACCTTGCACTTACACCTAACAAAATTCACTAGTGAACAGAAAGGCATAAACCCTGTACTGTTGTCAGAAATATTAATAAGGAGATTGCATGCAGAATTACTGAGTTTCATAGCCTGGGCAAACACTATCTTATAAAGGTATGGGGTAAAATTAATTTCCAGATCTGGACCAGAATTTGTTTTCTGTTGTAATAAAATCCAGAATAAAACCAGAAAGCATTCTCACTATTTCTCTAAAGATATAGTAAAATTAAGCGGTACTTCAGGACTAGAGATGCTTGTGATTTCTGTTCTTTCGTTGTTACATCGGTGAACTGGCACCTTTTTATAGTTTCATTTTTTATGTGGCGCATTTAAGAGAGGGAAGAGACACAGGGTAATGAAATGGGAAGTGTTTAAACGAGCAAATCCCTGGTAGACAGCAGTAGTAGTGCAGTCTGAATGACAGAAAGTGTAACCAGAAATCAAAGCATTCCTTAATTACTTATTTATGATACAAATGTTAATTGCCTCATGCGTTACATGGACTGTACAATAGGACAGGTTAATTGGGCTGAGAAATGGCTAGCTCCAAAGGTGCAAGCTCAGAATAATTAGAACTTCTGCATCATGTTAACAGAATTCTCCTGTCATTTAGGCTTTGAGCTTATTGCTTTGCCTTTTCTTTTATTCTTCCTTCTTTTAAATAGTATGCGATTTACACCATAAATGAAGAAATACAAGAACAGAGCTTTGGCTGATTACTAGTATCATGTGAGGCAGATTTTCATGTGGATTTAAATGCATTGTGGAGAATCAAAGGACTATGTCAGTATGAACGACTTACAGTGATCTTTTCAAAACCTTATTTGCATCTGCAAGTACTAAGACAGACAGCAGGAGTCCATAGTACTGCCAGAAAATAAAGTGGCATTTAATTGCTTATATGTTGATTGCAAGCTTTTCAGAAACAAATGCATCACATATCTAGAAATGCATCACATATCTACTGGGTTGTTGATCACATGCCTAATTTTAAGATTAGCTGAAGAGAAAGATGAGGGCTTACAGGGGTGGCTAGGCAGGCAAAAAATAATTTAAAAAGTGGAATCTAATTCTCACTGATCCTTATTCACACCAAGGTGGCTTTACAGTACCCCAGCAGCATAAAAGAGGATGAAGTAGGTGTAAATTACAGTTATAATTACAGTATAGCAATATAGTAGTGTTAAAGCAGTATAAAAGACCAGTATTGCAGACAAGGATTTTATGACTGCTCTTCTCATAATTGTACCTGAGAAGCCCTGAAACTGTCTGTAACAAAAAAGAGCTCAGGGAGGCTAACACTGGCCATGTATCAGGCAGAACTTAGCTAGCATTATTTGTAATAGCTTACCTCCTGCTTGCTGTCACATAGTTGTTTAAAGCCAATACAAGCTCTTATACCTCAAAAGTAGGACTCTCCTCGCTGTGTGGAAGGACTAGGCCCATTAGGTGACCAAAAAAACCTCAAGCCTACAACATTTCAGCTGGAGAGACAAGTAAGAATGTGAAGAGAAAAAAAACTTTGGGATTGAAAAATAACATAGGGGGTAGGGAGGAGCAACCAACCTTAAAGAAGAGAAGTGAAATACACATTTCCCACAAAGAAGAGCTCTGGATCAGTCAACTGTTTCACAAAGGACTGTACTCCTCATGGAATAGCTTCACCCTGATTAACATTGGGGTGCCTCTAGTTCTCTGGAAGTTTCATTGTCTCAGAGGCTGAATGGAAACACCTTAGAGGGATAAGCTGGTGTAAGGAATATAATTTGGAGATTTTAAACCATTCCAGTCCAATTTTTCCACAAGACAGAGCATTGCATTCTGGTTGAATATGAAATAAAAAATATATTCAATCTGAAAAGGTTAGAGAGAGAAGCCAGATTTATATCTACTACATTTTGTCTTGTCACATTAAGACTAACCCATTGTGTTCGTGTGTTCTTGTTCCTTCCTGCTACTAAAGGACACAGTTACATAGCATTTTCTGCTTAATTTTGTTAATTAACTGACTGCTTTCCAGATTTTTTCTCAAAAGGAAAAGCACAAGGAACTCTTGTGTTCTCCGTACACATTTGTAAATAATAATATCCCATGCACAAAACTATGTTGATTTCATGTCTTCACTTTATTCAGAAGAATAAATTTCTCAGTTTTATTTTGCTGTATAACTGAAATGGAGATTATGGTTATGTATCTTCATTTGCAACTTTTGATCAAAGCAGGCTGCTGGTAGGTGTATAAAGTTCTTTCCGGACCATGTTCTTCTCAGTCTAAATTACCTGGTGATCATACAAAGCTCATCATTACTTTATGCAAATTGTTTCAAGAATGCAGCCAAGAGAAAGTAACCCCCAGACTTCCCCTCAGCTCCTAACTCAGTAAAAATGAGGACGAGTTCCACATCTTCACCACTTTCTACTGGCCATCTTTTGTTTTGTGTGTAAACCTGCTGGATCCCCTTCTTCAGGTGTGTTTATGGTGTGTTAATTCACTGAGGTGGTTTTGGACTTCCCATGCTTTCATCAACCGGATTAGAAACGACCTCTTTGACATAAATTTGCTTAGTTCTGCAGAGAAATTCTTTTCCAACGATAATAAAAACACGGGAGAAATTCCGTTGTTTGGTTGCGTTTTTCCAGCATAACATTGTGATCAAGCTAGTGTTTTTATTTTTGGAAACACAAATGATCATTAGAGTTAGAGTCTAAAAATAGGCTCAGGTAATATTGGCAAACATAAGTATGAAATATGAATAGTGAAGTTCACGGGCTTGTAAGTGGCCCCTCTTGTACTCAAGTTTGAAAGTATTTTAGAATTAAAACTTTTTTTCCTGCACATACATGTGGTCATTGGAGGCATATAAAGGCAGTTATTTTATGTACACATGTTCAGTGTAGTATCCAATGCATTTCAGTTAACTTACAGACTCCATTTACTATTCAGCCTTGCAGCAGCTATGCACTTTTGTCCCTATAGGTGGGAGGTGTGAGCTACTCATGTTATGTGTAAGTCCCAGGCAGGCTGCTGAACACATAGTATAGATGTTGCCTTCAAATCGTAATGCAAACACAAATATTCCAGAAAAACGGTTTTCTGTGCATATAGGTCTAATTCCAGGAGAAAATAATTGCTTCCATGTGAAAACGTTAGCCAAAAGACTCATCCACATTTGTGAAGCAGATGCCACCCTGATAAAAAAAAAAATCATACTGACTGGTGTTTTTACATTATTACTGGTTCTATGTTTTTAATCATTCTGCAGACAGGTAGGAAACATCTTTGACTCGTGGTTAAGTTTCCTTCCACGCACCTGGATGCCTGTGAGGTACAACTTAGCTCAGTCACTTACAAACAATATTTCCTATCGTAGATAGTAACCTTACACATTTTGTGGTGACTCTTACCCACTGCAGGCATAAGAGAAGAAAAAGGTACTTTCAAGGCAAAGTCCTCAGGAACAGGATTTAAATGAAGGACAACCCATTCTGTCCCTTTTCAAATAATGGTGAGGGCTTTTCTTGTTTATTTCATACCAGTACCTATTTCTGAAATAAAATGTGAAGTGGGTTAGTAATAGTGGATTATATAAACACCAGGTTATTTACTAGACATTTTTGAAATTATCAAATTAAAAATGCTAAATTAGAAATTTAAGAGATCACTTCAAATAGGTATAAATTTTGTTTGCTTGTTTTGTTTTGTTTTTTTTTTTAATTAAGAAGTAGACCCCACTCTTTTTGCATACTGTTGCAGAAGCAAGCTAATACTGCAAAGTTGAGAGAACTGGATGGCAAGAATTTTATGACAAGAAGGTATCACTCCTTAAGCAGATATGATCTCTCACTAAGGAAATCTACATTGTGCTTTAGCTTTCTGAAGTAGTTGCCGGAGGGTACCTGTGTGAGATTTTATTGGATTTGCTACTTATTTTGTCTTAATGCAGTCAGCTAAGGAAATGAACTTTACATTTGCATCAAGAAACTTATAATTTAATATTTTGTTCCTGCAAATCTAAGTGAATAATATGTATGAAAAGAGCCTGATTTCTTCTATCAAATTACTGTTCTGTGGGTTTTTATGTTGTGCAGCAGAGAAAAAAAAAAAAAAAGCATATATAAATTCTCTGATTTCTCAGCACTGGTTACATTGATTAACACTTCACTGTGTGAACTACAGTGCACCTCCACACATGGTCTCATGTCTCATTATTTCCATTATGTAGCATTCATTTAGGCTTCACAGCATAGCATATAAAGATTACAATGTTAATTTTTAAATTAAACCCAAAGGCAAGTTTAATTTTAAACAGCATTAATTTTCATGGTGAAGAACTTCAGTGGCTTGTCTGATAGCTAATATTAGATTTGCTTTTTAATAAAGACTGATGAACAAATGAGGGGAACTTTGTAAGTGAAAGTTTGTCAGTTTTGCTTCCTTTCCTCACAAGTTAATGACATCTGCTTCATAGACCATCTCTAATAATGCAAAGAAAAGAGATCTGGCATCTCAAAAGTTGCTGCTGCTGTTCAGTGGTATTCGGTAATCATAAAAGTGTGGCACATTAGAAAGAGATAAACAAGACTCCCTGATATAAAATACAAAGTTAGCAATTTGTTAAAATTAAAGGAGGCTTGCATGCATTTTTTGGGGGGAGGATCTGGGGGGAAGAGTCACATAGAAAAAGTTCCACATTTCAGAGGGAGCACAAAAAAAACCCAGAAGGAACCACACGGAAGCAAAGCAACCTTTATCAGCTGAATGTGAAAGACTATAAACAGTGTCTGTGCCTCTTCTGTTTCAACCACAGTAGCCCCAAAATATATATTTTATATTAAAGTCACAGCCATGAAAAAACTTTTGGCTTATCTGGTTTAGGCCTTTGACAAGATCAGTGATACAGACTATACTGAGTTAAGCTGCATTAGCTGGGATAGGGGGTGAAGGGAAATCAACTATATTTATGTCCTACACCCAAAATCAAAAAGATGTTTTGCCTATTCATTCTTACTCTGTATACCTCCAAAAAAGGATAAAAAAAGGGGGGAAAAAGGATAACAAATAACTGCCCCCATGTGAACTTAACTCTAGACAGTTGAAACCACATATGACTGTATTTTTTTGAGAATATCCGGATTTGGCCATAGTTCCATAAAAAACACTCATGAATCTCTGATGCTGTCAAATACAGACTAAAACCTTGTCTCTAAAGTACCTTGCGACAGACTGAAAACTTATTATGGAGCTCATTTTATTGACCTTCAGTGAAACTAATGTTTTGCCTGTTTTGACTACTGTTACTTTCCTCTGGATAAGTAAGATAAGAAGATATGATAGCAAGCCTTTGAATTGAGACTGTATCACAAAGTACATGTTTCAAAAGTAATCATATTAGTTCAGGTAATCCTTCAGGAGGGCTGTGTCTAGTGCTAGGTACATAGAAATAGACGGTAAGGTATTGAAAACACTCCAAGAGGCATTACAAGATCATATTTTGGACCTTAAAATGTCATTTCCCACAGACACATGACTGCAGTTTTGCTGAAAGTGGGAATTATTCACTGATATTGGTGCTTGGAATGTGGCTTATTGCTACCCTAATTTTTGCTTCCCATTGCTTCCAAAATGGAAGGAATATTGCTGTTTATCCTATCAGGGTTTACTATATGTGAATCTGTTTATTTAAACTAACTTAGTTACTCAAATCACACAATCTGGTCCTATAATGCTTATTTTGTATAATTCTTTTTTAAGAGACAGTAACATAATTTTCTTCCTAAGAAATTCAGAGGCCCTATAAATAAGCTGCAGTAAGGCAGTTTCCTTCTGAAAGAGCCTGTTTATTTATGACTATATCATAAAATCAGAATAAACTGAACTGCTCATCTGAAATTATAGCAATGTTGATGCTTGTTTTCTAACATTTAATTATTTTATGCATTGTCAACCCAGCCATTATGTGATACACGAACTGATCTCAGACCGCTCCAAAATGCTGATGTTCAAGTAATTAAGAAGTACATAGATTAATTTACCCCTGTTTAGACTGTTCTCATACTACTGGAACCCCATACATTTTGTGAATGCGAGATAGCTAGTGCACATGAGCCTCAGATAGCAGCTATGTGCTAGAAGTGTGGAAACAGAGCAACCCTTTAAGCTCTTCTGTGGCAGAGATAATAACCAGACAGGTCTTATATAATGCACTACTATGGAAAGAAAATGTTGCAAGACTGTTGCAAGACTTCTGAATAATAGGACATTAAGGCATGCAGATCCCTTTCAAAAAGATAAAGAAAAAAAAGAGATGGATAGGTGAAGGGAAGTATAAGAATAGGAAATCAGACTTCTTTTCCTTTCTGTATGAAAGGAAAGCTCCCTGATGCTGAGGTTATTCATTACACAAGGACAGAAGCACTTTATTCAACTATAGCTCAAGTAGTGTCAGCAGTTCCATTATAAATCAATTTCTAAGAGGTCTGTAATATTTTTTTCATACCTGAAACATTCTCTTAAAGGTCTCTCCCTGAGCATCAAAAAATATCATAGACTTAGGTATAACTATTTCCCTCAGTTTCTGGTTTAAAAAAATGATGATAAAAAAAAAAATTAGCACTTTTCAACAACTAGAACATTTTCTTCACTCATTGTTTTAAATGTGTTTCATCTGACACAAGTTTTTCCTTACTGGGATGCAAAATGGCATTATTTTTTCAGGCATACTTTGAAGCAGTAAGGGTCAGCTGAATATTCTCTGTCCAGTTCTCATTTTTATCCCTTTCCCTCCTGTTCCCCACAGCTTTAGGCTCTTGTAGGCAAGTAGCTATAATGACTTCTTGCCTCTATGATGCTACTCAACTTCTACTTCTAAAAAATTTATAAGCAGTAGAGCTTACTCTGGTAATAGCTTGCAGTTTCCTGAGGTTGAGATCCAAAGTTATGCTTACAAACCTTTCAGTGTGTTTCTCCTCTCTGCCTCACAGAATCCAAAGATAATAGTAAGGTGAAATTTTTTCTTTTCACAGGTTAACATTTAGAGCTCTTAACAATGACTGGAATTTTTTTGTTTGGTTGTTGGGTGGCGTTTTTTTGTTCTTGCTTTTTTTTATTTTCGCCATCTCTTTTTGGAGCTAATATAGAACTCTGGACGTCTAGAAAAGTTGACAGATACTATTCCTAAACTGATTATATTCAGCCTTTTCACATTCTACAGATTTTATCTAAAATATTCTCTGAACAAGTTTGTCATCTGAGTTTGTCTTCCCTGTTTAAAGAAACATCACGTACACCTTAATATCCTCTCAGGTGGTCCACGGGTATCATCAGATACTTTCTGGGTTTCAGTGAGGTAGATTTATTTATATGTTATGGCAAGCGGGTTGGAACTAGATGATCTTAATGTCCTTTCTAGCCCTAACCATTTTATGAGTCTATGAACGTATATTATATTTTCTTTTGATTTGCTGAAAAGCAGCCATAATGCAGTGTGCAATTTCACAAAACACTACTAAAAAGAACACATCTGTGAAAGCATTAGGTCTTTAGAAGTTCTATCAGCATAATGGCCAAGTAGACTATTGCATCATCTTCCTATAGTTCTTGTGGCAACTGAGTCCTGTATTGTAGTACTGCCACTTAGATTTTCCTACACTATATTTTCATTTCTTGTGAGTTTTTCCTCTCTTTCTGGCTTTACATACCTCCCTTCTGTTTTCATACTTTTGTCAGCTAATGGAAACTGAGATTATGTGCATTAATAGGAACATAGTTTGGTGATGTTGAAAAAGTAGGTATTGCTTTTTAAACTTTAAAATAATTTTTTTCCTATGGCAATTGCTTTCAATGGATTATTACTTTAACTTGAAGAACAGTTAGATGGATTTAAAATTAATTAGTTCGCAAACAGCTCAGAAATTAGTGTGGGATTTTCAATGAAGTAAAATGGCACAGAAACATGATCTATTTAAGCAGAGACATTGTAGCTAAAGTTATTTAAATTATAGAACCACTCAGTATTACTTGGTGATGTGCTACAGCAGAACACTTCATGGAGTTTTTCATAAAATGTTAACATTAAAATAAATTTCATCTCTACAAATAGCTCATGCAGAAATAATTGGTCATTAGCATAATTTCATAGCATTGGGCAGAGCAGAATGGCAGAAGAAAACTTCAGATTATTTACCAAAGGTCTTATATTTGATATTCATGTAAGACACACATAATTTGTTCCCTCCTCTAAGAGCCACAAAACAACAGCCAGTTGTACTATAACACCAGACATATTGAGAGCTAGAAAGTGTGCTGCAGTATCTTCTGAATATGTTGATCCCAAACTACTTTTTCAGTGAATTTGACTTCACCTTTCTCTTTGAAACTCCCCAAGGCTTACATATCTTTCAAAAATTAATTTGTTTTCTTGCTTTGCAAACTGATTCTCTTCCAAAAGATCATTAGAAAGCCAATGGTTTGACTCCTTCTGCAGTTCATAAAAATCTTATTCTGTTCATCAGAAGCATAGCAAAACTTGAGAGCACTTAAGTGCCCCCTCCCAATTTTTTAATTGATGACATTTTAAAACTAAACTCCAGAGGCATGAGTTGTGTCAGTTGCTGATGCATTGAAGGGTTAGGCTGGCATGTAGATTACTTCCACGACATTAAACTCCCTTAGCGCTGCCAAGTATAGAATTAGAAAATTCCAGCACAGGATCAGACTGAGACTCCTGACTTGTCCTGTGGGGGAACTGAAGGCCAGGTGCCTTTTTTGTTTGCTTGTTTTCATAAAAGACAGCACTTACAAGTCACTACAAAACCATGGCTGACATCTTTCTGTGATTTTTCAGGTGCTTTTAAACAGCTACCTGGTTAATAATAGAAAGTGGGGTAGTCAATTGTCAAATTGAGTACAAGTGCTTGTGTGCATTTCAACAAGTTGAATTCTGCAGATTTCATTGACTTTCACTTCCCTGCTGGACTGTGAACCCATTTCAGTCTCCATTAATGGAGGTGCTTTCCCTTGGGTTTAAATGGTTTTAGTACCAATCCTGGAGTGAAACACAGTTGGAGTAACTGTTTCTCACCTGCTTTGTATGCTGAAAACTTGCAGAACTATTAATGTTGGGTGATTTTGAAACATTATCTTAGGCTCAGGTTAAACGAGCACAGTCTGGGATTCAAGCTTACCAGCAAGCATAAAGGAGTCTGATTGCTTCTACTCTGCATAAGATTTTTCTCTGTGTGCAGACACTGGACTAGTTTCACTGTATCAGCTATTTCTGTCAGTAAGTCCCAGTGATAACTATGTGCTGTGTTCTTTTAGGTTACCTCATATTTCCTCTTGGAAAAACTTTAAGTCCTATTTTTAAGCTTTATTTGTTTTAACATGTTCTCCTGAAGAAAATAGCAAAAATAATTTCATTTGTTGGCCTGTTGGCTTGCTAAGAACAAGGGAGAAATGAGACTAGTGATTGCTGATCATTATGCTTAGAGGAAGGCAGACTGTGACTGCTGCCAAATTTTTATCACATTAGAACACTTTATTGCACTTGAACATTTTATCATCTTTTCCGTGGCAAACTTTCCACTGCCATACAAATGCAATCCCTGTCTACTGAATGCACGAGAGTGACAACAGTTTGCTGAAATACTTTTCAGATTGCTCACTGTCTCCTTTCTGTGACAGTCATCTTATTGTCTGATTTCATTATAAGAAAAGACATTTATGTCTCTCTGAAATAATAGTTTGAATACTTATTTTATCATCTGACTTTTAATATTTTATCAAAAGTTCAACATGTCACCAAATTAGAGAAGAAAAAAAAAATCGTCATTACCTGTTAAAATTAAAAAAGTTACTTCTGTAACTTATAATTCAACATAGTCTAACTAGTAGTAATCCAGACAAAGGGAATGGAAAGTCATTTTATAATTTGGGTTTTTTTGGTTTGTTTTTTTCTGTTTTGTTTTGTTTTGCTGTTTGTGGTTTGAAAAAAAAAAAAAAAACCAAAAACAAAAACCAACCAAAAAAACCCAACCAAAAAACCAAACCACAGTTAAAGAGAAGAGTAATAAAAAGGAGTTAACAAAACAAATTAACTACTACCAAGCTGCAATATGAATAAAGACTTTTCTATGTGTGTCAACTATACTGTAGGCTCTTTTTGGTGAGATGGTAATTCTGTAGCAAAATCATCCCCTTCTGTCTTACTATGTCCTGTCTGGATCTCATCCTTCTCCTAGGAATAAGAATATGACATAATGTGTTATTTTTCTATATGCCTCAGCAAAACCATGATTTCAGCTTTAGACTGAGGTTCTGGTTTCTTGGTACTGCTGATATGCTAAAGCAGGTAAGACACATTGGCTCCCTTGCAGTATAACACTCAGTTGTATGGTAGCATTTGTAAAATAATTGAAATTAGTTTGTTCTCAATAATCAATGAAGCTTAAGTATAATCAATCAAATCTAAATGAAATTGAATGCTAAATCATAAAGGTTACAGGTTACAAGTTACAATCCAAGCTACAGATTACCTGGATTGGATGACATTTTCCTATTAGCTTTAGGGAAGTGCTTGAGATACCAGACAAAGAGGTTGACATATATATGAACATTATAATCTATGTACATATATTTTGCTGAATATTGTGCTGCTATCCAGCCTGTTTTGTTTTTTTGTCTTCTGTTACAAATGATAATAATCCTACTATCCTACTATCCTAGCGCAGTAACAGCACTGGGAACCACAAACCACTGAAAATACTGAATTAATTCTTCATAAATCATTAGTTTGGTTTACAGTACACAGAATTTATTTAAAAATGCATTATTATCTTTATTTGTCTGTTGATTTTGATTCTCTTGGTCCTTGTTCATGGAACCAAGTTTCAAACTTTTCTTTGTAAAAAGAAAAGTATAAACTTAGCCTTTTTAATGAATGCTTATATATATATGTATATATATATATATATATGCCTAATGACAAGTCTGTAGGAGCAAGGACTTTAAAAGAAACATCCTGAAGCGTGTAATAATCACATTTCTACCAGTTTTTCTCTTATAAAAATAGTACAAAGATGTAAAGAATTCCTCTAAACAAGAATGTCTGTTGACTTAGGTTGATATTTTTTCCCCACATATAAAACCACATGAATCTGATTGTCTTACCTGAGGTCACTTTTAGACCTCTTAAAAATAAGGAACTAGCTACAAGTTGAGATGAGTCGAGATTTATTTTATGACAAGCTTAATGATTTTTTTCGGTGTCAGGGTGAGATAAAGGGCTTAAAAGGGGAACTTCAGTTTCCAAAGAAGGAAATAAACTATTCTTAGAACTAACATTATCCTTCAGTTGCTGCAGTGGCTTGGGAAAAAAAGTGGAAAGGAATTTGTGGGACTTACCAGTTACTTTTCCCATCCAGACATGGCTTGTCTTGAGTAGCTTTCTGGGACAGCTGTTTCTTTTTTTTTTTTTTTTTTTGCTTCCCAGAAGAAACAAACAAACAAATCAATATTTATCCAAATATGATATAGCTCATTTTATTAAGTTTTTTTTTTTTTTCAAATATGGGTTAATTCCTGCTGTTTCACAACATTTTCTTATCTTCATAATATTTTATAAGTCATATATCATAATATGTGCATATTGCACAGACTTCTTAACAACCATTTCTTCTTTGTTTTTCACTTATCCATAGGGACTGAAAAAAGCGTACATACCATATTAAGTGACAGTCCTGACATTCAGAATGTTTTTCCGAAATGTACAAGCTTTAGTTTTATTTCTTTTTTTATTTTTGTTTGTTTGATTGCTTCTATTTCTGGTTTTAAAGCAGAATAAGTAATTTCTCAGGATGAAATACTTAATAACTGTTAGTTTAAGATTACTGATGGTATCCAAAATATTTGAAGATATAAAGATAAAAAGTTTTATAATTAATACATTTTTTCTTTTAGTTTCAGTTTAGATTAACAGAAGTTATTACATCTATTGCACTGTGATGACTGCAGAGCTGCTTCCTCAAAAAGAGATGACAAATTGTGTTAATTATAACAAATGTCAGTTGTTGAAATGATTTGTTGCAAGAACAGTGATTGATTGCTTATACACTGTATACTGTTTCATGTAAATACGAGCACACTCTATTCACAATCCCCAAAACAAAACTAGCTATAATAGCTTTGTAAACCAATTAATATACAAGTATCGGTAACTAATTAATATACTGCTATTGTAAACATAATGCTTATTTAGGTAAAGTAAATAGGAATAACAGTGACATGTGATGTGACCATAAATTCTAAGAAAGTTTTAAAGTTTTAAATAAATGTGCTTGTTGTGCTTCATTCCACTGCAAGCAACTGACTTTTAATATGTTGTGCCTCTATTA
The DNA here is from genome assembly GCA_039877255.1 of Loriculus beryllinus. Lineage (NCBI taxonomy): Eukaryota > Metazoa > Chordata > Aves > Psittaciformes > Psittacidae > Loriculus > Loriculus beryllinus. Next base: position 21,639 of record JBCJKH010001275.1, read on the forward strand.
AAAGATACATACATCTTATACAAAAATGTACTTTAAAAATTCAATAAAGTCATACTTGATTCCTTCACTGACTTTTTCATAAATTGAGGAATTTTTTCAAAGGGAAAACAACTTGCTTAACAGGCTTTTAGATTGCACTATAAGGTATTAATTGCCTCTTAATTCAAAAAAAGTAGTTATTTGAAGTACATTTGAAGCTATTGTCATTAACTTTTTTTTGAGATGAGTCATTTATTTGAAGACAAAACATGACAAAATTACATACAGAAAGGCAAAAGAAAGAATTAGAATGACATAAAATGTATCTCTGTGGTCTGTTTGTTTTTAAATTGACTTACTATACTGCTTTTCTGCTGAAGAAAAATAGAATCAAAGCATTTGCAAGGCAAATCGACTGCTCTGAGGCTCAGCAAAATTCTACCAACATCAGACTTCCTAAATCACTGTTTTTAGCTACCTTTTCACTCCTAATCTCTCAGAGGTACTGCAGATGTAAGATGTTAGCTACCCAAGCAAACTCTTCCTAACAGAAGACAAGGAAGATAAAGACAGAAAATAACCCCAACCAACTGAAAAATGAAGGTAAAATTAAAAGGAGATGAGGAATAAGCATGTAAGCAGACGCAAATCTGCATTTGCACCCAAAATTGTCTCCCAGAAAGGCATGAATTCTCTCATTCCATCTATTCAGAATACCTTGAAGAAAATGGATGTCAAATGCCCAGTACAGCCACATTGGTGTTAGTGCCTTATTCAATTAAGGGCATTACAATTATGAGAAGGAACTCATTGTTTCAATTCACTT